>VDFB02346509.1:0-13524 GCA_007258455.2 Sequoia sempervirens
GATCTCTTTGAAGAAGAAATTTTCGATTTTGGAAACAATAGTTGGTAGGGTTGTAGTCTTTCTCAACATTTTGCTATATTGTTGGCTTAAAAGGTAGCCTCTTTGTAGTTTTGTAGTTAAATTCTTCCTAGAAGGCTCATCATCTGCTTTTGCCAAAGACTATTTTCTAATTACCCAGGAATTTCGCTCCTCAGTAAATGTTGTAGGAAGTTTGGATTTGATCTTAAAGATTGTCCATTGGGATTTTTCTGTTGCTACCTAACTTTTCCTTCGATGAATGTTTGTGGTTTTGCAATCCTGATTTGTCATTTTTGAGTGATATGGGAGAATTTGCTGCAATTTAAGCATTCAATGTTTTTGTAAGGCAAATTTCCTTTATTCCAGTGGTGTCTTCCATTACCATTTACTGCCCTCAAATATGACTTTTCTATCATGTGGTTCATCCTCCATTTAAATATGTATTTCAATCTAGAATATGCTACCTTATATTGTTTGATATCCGACCAATGGTGATAGAGTAGGGTTCGACATACTTAAAATTTAATATTATATATATATTTATCAATCATGCATACTTTCTCTTTTTGAAAATTTGGTGTAAGACATGCCTTTATGGTTCCAATTATCTCTATTACCTCAATTACTTTCTTTAGGAGATATATATATGTATTTGGTTACAATATTTTGTTTAATGCCATTTTATAAATGAGGGTAAAATTTAAATATTTTGGGTTAAGTGATATTCAAGGTCTATGTACCGAAAGATAAGGCCATGTAAATATGGTTACTCTAACATGTTAGATGAATGAACGGACCTTGTTGCTTTTCTTACTGAAATTTGAATTGGTGTATATAAATGGGCATCGATCTAAGATATTAATAACCACCCTTAATTTTTATTTCATAATAATTGAATCTTGTTTTGATATTTATATATATACATATTTCCTTATACGATCTAATCCGTTTAGGGAGTCTTACCAAACACTTGGCATTTGTAAATTATCTCTAGTATGGTTAGGAATTTGCAATATAATCAAATTAAAGATATTGTTAGCCTGAAACCACGTATTAACATTGATAAAATTATCTTGATATATTGAAGCATTCAAGTTCTCCTTTATTCTAGTTGGTCTAGGACCTTTAATTTAAATACAAAGAACAATGAAACCCCTTCTACACAAAGGTAGTTCTTCTATAAGAAATAGACAACATAAGTACTCCATTACCCTAGTTAGTGTTGAATAATTACCTTATTACATTCCATAATAATGTCATTGGATTTTTCACATCCTAATGCTAAATAAACCATCTAGAAGATAGAAATATAAGTGGAATAATAGGACTCTAATCCTTGAAATGATTCTTGAAGATATTTTAACTCTAGGTAAAAGTGATTTCTTGTATACTTTTGATAACGAAAGTAGTGAACAGTATATGTTATGAAATTTCTCAAAAATAATGCATGTCTTTAATTTAAGTACTCACTTAATTACGTTGCATGGAAATTTCTTTTATGAGTGATAAATGGTTAAATAATTTAAGTTACTAAGATTAGAACTTATTATAAATTCTTGACCAATGCTTGTTGATTTATTAAATCATCATGGGTTTCCTTTTATGAATATTGTTAATAGTTACCCTGTCTTATGAACTTCTTTTCCTAATCAATATTAAGTATGTTAGATATAGATTTGGAAACTAATCAAAGAAGGAAAAACAAAACTAGCAGCATTCGGTATTAACGATGCCTCGCATCCTCCGTTTTGCAGGTAAAGGCGCTGGCAGCAGGCCTCTGCATCCTATAGCCCTAACGCCTTGCTTTGCAATAGCGTTAATGCGTGGCGTGGCCTTTGCTGAATGCGAGGATATAATGGGGACGCGGTTTTGAAATCAAAGGAGAAATCCCTTTGGATCGATAATCTAAAAGATAAAACAAAATGAGATCGTCATGTGACAACTAGAAGAGGCCAACTTGGGAATTTTGATGAACAATTAAATCTTAATTCTAACTCCTGAGACCAGAATCATGTACAGATAAATCATTGGGGAGATCATTTAAATGCTGGGTCAAGGAGGCCAGGCCTGACATAGGAGTAAGAGTGAGATGAATGTAATAGGTAATAATGAATGGTCAAAGCGTGTTTATATCCATGCCTATCCTCCTTGGGTAGAGCCATGAGAGGAAGCTGTCTGAGAAATAAAAACCTAGAAAGGGTTGTACCCTTTACTCTTGATTCCTCAAACATAGCCTAGAAAATAGAACTACATATTTTACGCCTTGATCCCGTTTGGAAGCAGGGTATGTAGGCAGTCTGGGAAGCGAAGGATGTCCCCAGTACTCAGGCGTTCGGGAATGGGGTTTAGGGTTGGAGAGATCACATAACTAGTTATAAGAGATAATCGACCAAAATACATGCAACTATACTCAGAAGAATCCATGGGTTGCCAGTTCCAGTATAAATGACCCAAATTACAAATGGGTTTCAAGTTTAAATTCAATTTTACATACTGAGGTGAAACCTCGATGCACTTTAAGTAGAAAGTGTGGTCATCAGGGAAGCAACTCAGGATCCGGATGATCCCGATGAGTCCAAGACTCTGGCCAGAGCACATACCTATCACATGATAGATGCCTGCCTCATTTCGGTGGATGCCTATTCCGATTATATGAATAGATGTTTTCCTATTCCATATGAATAGATGAAGTGAATTCCTGTTCTGTATGAACAGATGATATATCTGTCCCGTATGGATAGAAGTTCCCGAGTATACTTGTGAATGAAAAAAAAAAATAGTGGTACTTCGGTTAAAATTACTTGGGTCCTTACATGTGGTATCAGAGGGAGATTCAAAAACTAGGCCTTGAGCTTACTACAATTCGCGCAATCAAAATATGTACTTTAAAAGTTAGAAATAACCTTTTTCAAAACTTAGAATAATACTAATATGTGAATAATTAAACAAGAATTCTAAATTCCGAGGGGAAGAGAAACTCGAGCTGGTGTCGGTAGAAGGCCAAAAGGGAACAAAGATGATGAACCACAAGCTCATGATGGGATTGAAGCAATAATAGAACTGTTAACTGAACAAAGAGATAAAGTCAACTCTTTGGAGCAAACGGTACAAGAACTTCGAACAAGACAAGATAATATTGAAAATATAGTTGAACCTCAAATTGAAAACCCTCCTGATGGAGATAATCCATAGCATAACATAATGGATGTTATTGCACCTAGGAGAGAAAATCCTATTCTAGAATTAACTAAGGACTTGAAGAAAATCACCCCTCCAAAATTTGATGGGAATCAACTAGGAGAAGGGGTAGAAAACTAGCTTAATGAAATGGAAAAGTATTTTGAGTTAAGGGATTTCAGCAAAACTACTAAGGCCTTATGGGGGTCCTACCAAGTTGTTGGTGAAGCAGCTAATTGGTGGACTAATGTGAAGGAAC
This sequence comes from Sequoia sempervirens, assembly GCA_007258455.2. Taxonomy (NCBI): domain Eukaryota; kingdom Viridiplantae; phylum Streptophyta; class Pinopsida; order Cupressales; family Cupressaceae; genus Sequoia; species Sequoia sempervirens. The sequence goes on from VDFB02346509.1 coordinate 3,455, forward strand.
AAAATAAGTACACCAAGGAAGATATAACATGGGAACAATTTGTTGAGCACTTTCATAAAAGGTGGCTACCAAAATTGTTTTTCGATGAGAAGATGACTGAGTTTCACAACCTTCGTCAAGGATCTCTGACAGTTCAACAATATTGGGATAGGTTTGCCAAACTACTAAAATATGTGCCAATATATCAACAAGATGAAAAGAGCCAAACTAGGAAATTAATTTTGGGATTAAATACCAACATAGGAGCAGAGGTTGACATGCATGGACCAGAAGGTATGAATGAAGTGTTAGAGAAATCCTTAAAGCAAGAGAGGAAGTTACAAGCTTTAACTTCAGCAAGACAATCTTTTAGGAGTAATAATTTCAAGAGGAAACAAGAATTCAGAAGGAATCAAAACTTCAACAAGAACCTAAGGAACAATTCATCAGAAAGAAGACCACCTCCAAATCATAATCAAAGGTACAATGGGAATAATGCTTACAAAAACAACTTCAACAAAAATGAACCAAGAAACTATAACGGGCCAACAAATCAACCAAGGCTCAATGAAGCAAGCAGTAACCAGCCTAAAAATCCAATGCAACGAGGACCACCAGGTGGATGTTTCATGTGTGGAGGGAATCACTTTGCTAGAGAATGTCCAAGGATGCAAGGTCAGATGAAAGCAAATCAACCTCAGAGGGGGCCTACTCAAAGGATTCATGCAGCAGTAAGAAATCGACGTACTCGATCCCAGAATGTGCCCATAGAGACTACAGGTACTCTATTTGGAAAACTAGTCTCAATTCTAATAGATACTAGATCATCTGAATGTTTTATTTCACCTGAATTTGTAAGGAAAAATGTATTTAAAGTTAATCATATGGAATCATCATGGACAGTCCAGTATGGGGATAAGGCAGTTAAAGAGGTGACCCAGTGTCTATCCGATGCAGAAATACAATTTCCTAACTTTAATACAAAGGTAGACCTTTATGTGGCACCTTTAGGATCATATGATGTGATCATTGGAATGAGTTGGTTGACAAACCATCAAGCAAATGTAGACTATTACAACAAATGGGTAGAATGTTTAGATGATATAGGAAAAAGGGTTGTGATTCAAGGGAAACATAGACCTATAAGTATGGAAATCATATCAGCTATGCAAATGAAAAGAGAAAAGAGAAAGGGGGCTCTAGTATACATGGTTACCATGGATGAAAAGGAAGAAGGCAATGCTCCAACGCGCCAAAATTCTCCTTACCTTCAAGATTTTAGTGATGTGTTTCCAGAAGAACTACCAGGGCTACCCCCAAAAAGAAAATTTGACTTCTCCATTGATATAGTTCCAGGAGCTGAACCGGTGTCTAAGGCACCCTATCGAATGAATACAGCGGAGCTGGTAGAACTCAAGATGCAATTGGAAGAATTGCTTGGGAAAGGTCTCATAAGACCAAGTGTATCCCCTTGGGGAGCACCGGTTTTGTTTGTTAAAAAGAAAGATGGAACCTTAAGATTATGTATTGATTACAGAATGCTTAACAAAGTCACCATAAAGAATAGGTACCCTTTACCACGCATAGAGGATCTCTTTGAACAAATGAAAGGAGCAACTGTGTTTTCTAAGATAGATCTTCGATCAGGGTACCACCAACTCAGGATAAAGGAAGAAGATATCCCGAAAACAGCCTTTAGAACAAGGTATGGGCATTATGAGTTTACAGTTGTACCTTTTGGTGTGACTAATGCTCCAGCTGCCTTTATGAACTTGATGAATAGTGTGTTCCATGATTACTTGGATAAATTTGTCTTGGTATTCTTAGACGACATCTTGATCTATTCCAAAAATGAGGAGGAACACCTAGCACATCTTCAGTTAATTTTGCAAAGGTTGAGAGAACATAGGCTATATGGAAAGCTATCAAAATGTGCATTCTTTAAAAAGAAAATACATTACTTAGGTCACATCATTTCAGAAGATGGTATTGTAGTTGATCCAGATAAGATAAAAGCCATAGAGGAATGGCCAATTCCAAAAAATGTGTCTGAGGTAAGAAGTTTTATGGGACTTGCAGGTTATTATAGAAGATTCATAGAAGGATTCTCAAAAATTGCAATTCCAATCACTTCATTACAAAGAAAGGGTAAGAAATTCTTGTGGACTAACAGTGTGATAAGGCATTTCAAAATTTGAAGGAAAAATTAACCATTACACCTATCTTAAAGGTTCCAGAACCAAATGGACACTTCATAGTTATGACAGATGCTTCCATTGAAGGTCTAGGTGGGGTACTCATTCAAGATGAAGGTGTGGTAGCATATGAATCAAGGAAATTGAAAAATCATGAAGTAAACTATGCACCTCACGATTTGGAACTTGTAGCAATTGTACATGCTCTTCAGAAATGGAGACATTTTCTCCTAGGAAAGCCATTTGAGTTAAAAACTGACCATCAAGGACTCAAGTACATCTTCACGCAACCTCACTTGAACGCTAGACAAAGAAGATGGTTAGAATTTCTAAGCGAATATGATTTTGAGATAGAATATATTAAGGGAAAGGAAAATAGGGTTGCAGATGCACTAAGAAGGAGGCACTTGATGAATATGGCAATATTCAAAACCACTTTTAAAGAAAAAGTGCTAAATGGGCAAAAAGAAGATCCATGGTATAAGCAGGTTAGATTGACCTTAGAAAATGATCCAGCTGATCCTAGTATAAAGGGGTATAATCTAGATGGTGACAAGATGCTTCAATACAACAATAGGATATATGTTCCAAACTGTAAAGAGTTAAGAGAATTGGTTTTAAGTGAAGCCCACAATACCCCTTATTCAGGACACCCTGGGGAAAACAAACTCTATTCAGACCTTAAGAAACTATATTTTTGGCAAGGAATGAAGAATTACATATTACTCTATGTAGCTAAATGTCTTGAATGTCAGAGGGTGAAGGCAGAGCATAGCCATCCTGCAGGATTATTATACCCCCATGATATACCACATCATAAGTGGTAGGTTATTAGTATGGATTTTATTCAAGGATTGCCTACAACACCTTATAGGCATAACACAATAATGGTGGTAATCGACAAACTTACCAAGGTTGCTCACTTCATAGTAGGAAATATAACAGATGATGCTCCAACTTTGGCTAAACATTTTGTGAAGGAAATTTTTAGATTACATGGAATTCCAGAAAAGATCATATCTGATAGGAATGCTAGATTCACTTCAAGGTTTTGGACAACTCTTCAATCAGCTTTGGGGACACAATTAAATTTCAGTACAGCATATCACCCTGAAACAGATGGCCAAACTGAAAGGACAAATCAAATTGTGGAAGACCTTCTACATATGTACTATATGGACCAACAATCTAAGTGGGAAGAATATCTTCCACTAGTAGAGTTTGCATACAATAACTCTTTTCAAGTCTCCCTAGGGATGGCTCCATTTGAAGCTCTATATGGAAGAACTTGTCGCACACCTTTGAGTTGGGATAATCTTGAGGATAGAGTGGTAATTGGACCAGATATGTTGAAGGAAATGGAAAATCAAATCAGGTCAATTAGACAGAGGTTAAGGGAAGCAACAGACAGACAAAAGAGTTATGCGGATAGGAAAAGAACACAAAGGGAATTTGCAGTAGGTGAAAAAGTTTTCTTAAGGGTCAGGCCATATAAAAGCTCTATAAGTTTTGGTAAGAAGGCAAAGTTGGCACCACGTTATGTGGGACCCTTCGAAATCATAGAAAAGATAAACCCGGTTGCCTACAAATTGGCCCTACCTCCCCAGCTGAGTCGTATCCATGATGTTTTCCATATATCTCTTCTTAAGAAGTATGTACCTAATGAGAAACATGTTTTGAATTGGAATGCATTACAGGTCCAAGAGCTCGGGAAAATAACAATAGAGCCATATCGAATCTTGGAGAGGCGCCAGTACCAATTGCGCAACAGGATGGTTGATCAAAGCAAAGTACAGTGGGATCAATATGATGAAGACAATGCTACTTGGGAAGATACAATTGATTTACAACAATCATTTCCCTTCTTGTTTTAAGCACTATTTAGATACTATATTTCTTTTTTGTTTCAAAGTACTATCTCTTTACTATATAAAACTTATTGAATATATGCATCGAGACGATGCACAAATAAGGGAGGGAGGATGTCATGACTCCTCCTCCCTAACTTTTACTACACAATTTTGATAGACTTTAATGCAGGAATTACATGGCCAAATCGGACTAAAATCTAGCACTCTATATGTGAAATCACTATATCTTCATTAATATTTTGTTGATTATAGAAACTTGGGCCCGAATTTGAATGTCTAGAGCCAAATTAGTGAATATATTAGAGTTAAGATATCTCTTTAGCCATGAATTGAAAATGACATTTTGACCGTTTTCAATGGCGGCAGCACGATTGAATCAAATCGGAGGATAAGCAATTAAAGTTCTAGTATTACCGGACCTCGAGTGGTCACATTACGCCTTCTTCAGCCACACCTTTTGAATTCAGCAGATTCAGCGGCTTTCCTTATCATTCAAGTAGGTTGTGAATCCTTCTACAATAAATTGAGTCTATCATTCTGATTGACAATGAATTGTCACGTTATATATCAAAACAGAATGAACTGTTTTGGGGAGGCAAAGAAGAGCGTTATGTGGAACTCGGAGGATGTTCTTGGAATTTGGAACTTTAAGAGGAGAGCCAACACAGAGCGCGTGTGATTATAGATCTCTACCACAAGATGGTACACCATTGGGATTTAAGAGATCAAATTATGCGGTTTGTCATCTTGGAAGAATTCATAATCCATGACTATGCTTGTATCGTTGTTGCGGATGCGCAGCAACCTTTGATATTATTTTGCTTGAAGTTTTAGTTGATAATACTTTTCAATTTTCTGGGCTCTTTCTTGGATATGGAATTTGAAGATCTCTTTGAAGAATAAATTTTCAATTTTGGAAACAACAGTTGGAAGGGTTGTAGTCTTTCTCAACATTTTGCTATATTGTTGGCTTAAAAGGTAGCCTCTTTGTAGTTTTGCTTAGTTAAATTCTTCTAGAAATCAACTCATCACCCTTTTTCCAAAAATTTTATTTTCTAATTACCCAGGAATTTCGCTCCTCAGTAAATGTTGTAGGAAATTTGGATTTGATCTTAAAGATTGTCCATTGGGATTTTTCTGTTGCTACCTAACTTTTCCTTCGATGAATGTCTGTGGTTTTGCAATCCTGATTTGTCATTTTTGAGTGATATGGGAGAATTTGCTGCAATTAAAGCATTCAATGTTTTTGTAAGGCAAATTTCCTTTATTCCAGTGGTGTCTTCCATTACCATTTACTGCCCTCAAATATGACTTTTCTATCATGTGGTTCATCCTCCATTTAAATATGTATTTCAATCTAGAATATGCTACCTTATATTGTTTGATATCCGACCAATGGTGATAGAGTAGGGTTCGACATACTTAAAATTTAATATTATATATATATTTATCAATCATGCATACTTTCTCTTTTTGAAAATTTGGTGTAAGACATGCCTTTATGGTTCCAATTATCTCTATTACCTCAATCACTTTCTTTAGGAGATATATATATGTATTTGGTTACAATCTTTTGTTTAATGCCATTTCATAAATGAGGGTAAAATTTAACTATTTTGGGTTAAGTGATATTCAAGGTCTATGTACCGAAAGATAAGGCCATGTAAATATGGTTACTCTAACATGTTAGATGAATGAACGGACCTTGTTGCTTTTCTTACTAAAATTTGAATTGGTGTATATAAATGGGCATCGATATAAGATATTAATAACCATCCTTAATTTTTATTTCATAATAATTGAATGTTGATTTGGTATTTATATATATACATATTTCCTTATACGATCTAATCCGTTTAGGGAGTCTTACCAAACACTTGGCATTTGTAAATTATCTCTAGTATGGTTAGAAATTTGCAATATAATCAAATTAAAGATATCGTTAGCCTGAAACCACGTATTAACATTGATAAAATTATCTTGATATATTGAAGCATTCAAGTTCTCCTTTATTCTACTTGGTCTAGGACCTTTAATTTAAATACAAAGAACAATGAAACCCCTTCTACACAAAGGTAGTTCTTCTATAAGAAATAGACAACATAAGTACTCCATTACCCTAGTTAGTGTTGAATAATTACCTTATTACATTCCATAATATAGTCATTGGAATTTTCACATCCTAATGCTAAATAAACCATCTAGAAGATAGAAATATAAGTGGAATAATAGGACTCTAATCCTTGAAATGATTCTTGAAGATATTTTAACTCTAGGTAAAAGTGATTTCTTGTATACTTTTGATAACGAAAGTAATGAACAGTATATGTTATGAAATTTCTCAAAAATAATGCATGTCTTTAATTTAAGTACTCACTTAATTAGGTTGCATGGGAATTTCTTTTATGAGTGATAAATGGTTAAATAATTTAAGTTACTAAGATTAGAACTTATTATAAATTCTTGACCAATGCTTGTTGATTTATTAAATCATCATGGGTTTCCTTTTATGAATATTGTTAATAGTTACCGTGTCTTATGAACTTCATTTCCTAATCAATATTAAGTATGTTAGATATAGATTTGGAAACTAATCAAAGAAGGAAAAAAAAAACCAGCAGCATTTGGTATTAACGATGCCTCTGGCTCACGTTTACGGGTAAAGCCGCCGCGCTTGAGCTACTGCATCTATAGCCTAACACAGCTGCAATAACAGCGTCTGTGGCATTGTCCCTATAAATCGCCGGGGAGAAATAAGGGACATGAGTTGTTTAAAATCCAAAGGGAGGGAAATCCCCTTTGGATCGATAATCTAAAAAGATAAAACAAAAATGAATCAAATCCGCTAGTGACAACCTAGAAAATTGTAACTTAGGAATTTTCAGTGGTGCAAATGTAATTCTAACTCAAAGACAAAATCATGTGGATAAATCATTAGGGAATCATTTAAATTGGTCAAGGGAGATGAATGTTAATAGGTAAACAATGAATGGTCAAGGCGATCGTTTATTATCCATGCTTACCATCGTGGGTAGCAGCCGCAGAGGAACTGTCTAGGGGAAATAAAAACACTAGAAAGGGTTGCGTACCCGCTTTATAACAATTCACATAAACATAGCCTAGAAAACAAAACTGCATATTTGACGCCTTGATCCCGTTTGGAAGCAGGGTATGTAGGCAGTCTGGGAAACAGAGGATGCTCCCAGTACTCAGGTGTTCGGGAATGGGGTTTAGGGTTGGAGAGATCACATAACTAGTTATATAAGATAATCAACCAAAATACATGCAAATATACTCGAAAGAATCCCACATGGATTGCTTGATTGCTCGAGACCCTTAGGCCAAATTCTGAGGCGGGTTTCAAGTTTAGAATTTCAATTTTACATACCCCTGAGGACGATGACCTCGGTGCACTTTTAGTAGAAAGTGTGGTCGTCAGGGAAGCAACTCAGGATCCGGATGATCCCGATGAGTCCAAGACTCTGGCCAGAGCACATACCTATCACATGATAGATGCTTGCCTCGTTTAGGTGGATGCCTATTCCGATTATATGAATAGATGTATTCCTATTCCATATGAATAGATGAAGTGAATTCCTGTTCTGTATGAACAGATGATATATCTGTCCCGTATGGATAGAAGTTCCCGAGTATACTTGTGAATGAAAAAATAAAAATATAGTGGTACTTCGGTTAAAATTACTTGGGTCCTTACAATAGTTCTTTCCACTAAAGGATGGTAGTTGTTGCTAGCTCTTTCCTTCATCTCTAGCCATGTCTCCTACACAATAAACTCAATACCCAAAAAAAAATGCCCTAACTCACGAGGAAATGGGGCCTATGGCTCTGATACCATGTCAGAGTTTCTCAATGCAAGAAATCACACAGATTTACTGCTTTGTTTCCCTAAAAACAAATAGGGGAATACACAAATGCAGAATAAATAGAATGCAAGGAGACAACAAATCTAGGCATGCAATATTTTCCTTTTTATATTAACTAAGTTGGAAATGGAAATACATTAAAGTTCAAACATAAAGTATTGAAAGCTAAGTCTAAGCTACAGACTTCAAAATTCTAGGAGCTTCATGTGCTACTCAACCAGACATACAACAAACTTCAAGAGCAATCACTACTCACACAAAACAAATAGTTACTATTGTTCAGGAGCTTTCAGAAGCTCACATAGAAAACATTTTTTGAATCACACATAGGAGAAAGAATATTCATTTTCAGAGTCTGCTACTGCTCAGGAATTCAACTTCTTCTAGATTGATAGAATAAACTGCCTTCATTCCTTTTTGTCTTCAACAAACATTCCCTCTCAAATTCAAAATTACCTACCAGCATTAATTGGTAATTCAAAATGACCTACCACATTTACTTTAGTGTTTGTCAGGAGTTGTAGGGATGAAGATCCCAAAAACTACCATTGAAATTGGGGGTTTCTGATAGGTAGGTGAAACAGGGGGCTGACGTGAGAGCAGAAGGCTCAAGAGCATTCAATTTTCCAACATATTCAGCCTTGAGTGCATTTGATTTCATTGTCCTTGTGCTCAACACATGCCCTCCCTTACTATGTGATTTATCTTGGCGAGTTAGAGTAGCTGCAAGCATCCCTATAGCATTGGATTTACCTTTATATTCTTCATATCACCCTGATCTTTTAGCATACTTTTATCAAAACTATTCATATTGGATTACTATTAGAGAGTTGGAACAAACAAGACTTTGGTTAAATGTATTTCGATTACTCCTCATGTTTGAAAATTAGTTAAGTGTGAAAAGTAGTTATGTGTTAATAGTTAGATATACTTGCAATCATGCTACCTCTTGAGATCATCTCCACTCTGAGGTATTCCATCAAACAAGTTCATGTGCCTAAATGCTTCAATAATTTACATTGTTATGAGGGAACTCATAGCTATAATTTCCATTGAGATTCCCCTATCCTATATGCTTTAAGGGATGCTTTAAAATGTTGTAAGAGACCAATTGATGTCCCTTTGAAAATGAACCCTTCCATCACTTCATAAAAGTGTTTGTATCCATGTTTTGTTTAAGTCATTGTTGTTGTTTAATTTTCCTTTAAAACTTTCCTTACTCTATGTCATGTTTATTCATGAACATTCTAACATTGTTAATCATTGTGAAACAATAATGAGATTTATAACATCAATCTAATCTGATTTATGAAGGAAAATGGTAGTTAAGTATTTTAAGTTAAATTGGGGCATGTGAATTAATAAATTCATGCTAGTTTGATTGGAATTTTCTATTTAACTCATATCACACATTGCAAGCTAATTCTTATGTCATTATCCTTACTGTAAAACTAAGATAGGAGACAAGGAAACAAAGTTTCATGAATAAGGCACCACACTTATAAGTAATATTAAAGATTAGAAGCCTTTAGATGCTCGAGCTACTAAACTAATTTTATTTCATCAACCTATTAGATCAACCAATTCCATATTGTTATACATTAGAAGAAATAAATTCATAAAATGAACAAATTGGGTATAGAGCGATCTAGATGTAATATTTTTACAAGTTTTGTATGGATTTTTAAATGGAATGATATGAAGAATAATATTGACTTAGTTAGTGTCATTTATCAATTAGAGGAAAAAATGAAGAATAGAACTAGTGAGTGAAAATTATTTACCTTCATAGCATTATTCTATTTAAATATTCTTTATTTTGAATAGTTAATCAAAATATGCTTAGATTTCTTTAAATTGATTAATTGGTTATAGACTAGAAAATATTTCCTAGCCCAAATTGACAAGGTTACTTATTCACTTGAATGTGCACACTTAGAATTAGACTAGTGCGAGTATGTTTTTCATTTTGTTAGCAATGGTATGAAATATATGTTGAATTAGGGTTATAGTAAAATTAATATTCTACATAGTAATTAATTAGATAAGTAAGTGGAAGGTTAATAGGGGAAAGTTGATTACTTATATTTTGATAAACGAAGAGTTTAGGTAAATGAATGAATTAGATGATCTTTTAAATG
>VDFB02346510.1:0-65550 GCA_007258455.2 Sequoia sempervirens
AGTGTTGTGGCTTGGATTTGTGAACTGAAAAACAAGAAGGTCAGTAGACTTGAAACTAAAAAGAAAGGGATAAATGTGCCTCAACTTTTGAGGGTTCTTCTAGTCTTTGAGGAAGGTAAATGTGCCGAGGAAAAATATTCTAAGGGTGATACTATGGTGGGTGCTAGCTTTGAGATAGGGATGAAACAAACGAGTGTGAGAAGATCCCACGAGTTGGTGAAACACAAGAAAGGGACCCCTTTTGATGATATTTCCAATGACTCAGTTCATACTAGAGGCAGAATTGAAGGCACTAAAGCTTCTGAGAAGTGGAAGGATAAAGGACCCATAGAAGACCCTAGTCACTTCTCTAATTTGAACCAGATGCTTCAAGAGGACTCTACCAAGTCCTCAAATTCTAGGGCTAGTGTTGATGTGGAGATCCATAGCAAGGATGGCATGGTGGATGAGCTCAGAGTGCTATAGGAGCAAGTTGCTAAGCTAAATCATAAATTTAACTGCTTGGCCTAGTTCACTATCAAAATGATTCACCGGTCAATTCTCACTCTCTTGGATGTGGTCAAGAAGGAAATGGAAAAGAACACCATGAATGAAGGCCCCAACTAGATTGCGGAAGATGTGTTAGATATCCTGATCAAAAAGTGGGAGGGTGTAGACAATTAGTGGTTGGGTCTATGTGGTGATGTCTCTCTGTTGTTACTAGGTTGTGTCTGTGTCTCTTGTATGTTGTTACTATAATTTTTTTTGATGTTTAATGGTTTTTCTCTTTTTTGGCCCTTTGGTCTCATCGTGTAAAGGGTATAACACCCTATAAATGCTACTTACATTATCAAAAACATAGATGCATTCATTTAGCTTATTTGGTAATTAGGGTTTCAATATTTTTAGCTTAAAATCCATTTAGATTAGCTTTGCATACATCCATATCAATCATTTTAGTCTACATCATGTTAAAATAGCTTGCATCATGTTAATTTAGCTTTAAATCATGTTTTCATACACATCTATCATCAGTTTCATTGATTCTCTTCAATAGAATCGATCAAAATAGGCTCATTTATCCACAGGATTGGGAAAGGGTCGCCATTCACATCAATGTGACACCAATCCCCCAATAGGATAAGTTTCAATGGATTATAATAGGTGTTTCTAAAGCTTTCGTAGTTTAATGTGTTAAGTTTTAATGGATTTTAGTCTAGTTTTTATTGATTGATCTTATTGGACTGATGTTTAGTGGCACAATTATGCTTTGAATCCTCATGGATCAAGTGTAGTTGGCCCATACTAATCCATTGATCACATTTTGGCACTAGAAGGAGGGAATAACTGATCAAATTTAATGAATTTTTCTCTCGAGGTCCATTTTTTTTGGTTTTTGCAGGTATAACGACGCTCTTAGAGATTTTAGCGATGCCTTTGTCAGGTGTTGCCATATAGAAATACTCTTTCCATCAGAAAAAAATGATACCTAATTAAAATCCTAACGCTAATTAAAACAAATTGTGATGCTAATACTTTTTAGAAGTATTAAGGATTTAAAAATGATGATGCCACCAAATAGTGATGTTATTGTCATCTTTGTCTTACTGCAGAGCAATGCTATTTTTCACAAAAGCAATGATCATTTGAATTATGACGACACTATCATGAACAACAATGCTTTTTACTGGTAAGCAAAAACAATGAGTAATTTTTAGCATGTGCTTTAAATTTCTAATTTTATCTGATTTTCAACACATCACTGACTTCTCGCTTTTTTAGGCTAACTGGGTTTTGCAGGTTTGGACAACGAAACTTGAAGTGAAGAAGCATACTACTATCATTTGAATTATAATTGTAACAAGTGTTGAGACACTTATGGGACAATTATAACCCATTTATGATGATTTTTATTTCATGTTTTAAGACCAAACTAGATTTATTTTAGGCTTTAAAATGAATGTTCAAATTGGTTAAAATTGAACCCTCACATCATTGTGCTTGTTGGATTAAAATTGATCAATACAACTTCCATACTTTGTTTGGTGTTTAAAATGAACTCATTTTGCTATTATGGATTAAAATGAACATTTTTTTGATTTGTTTGTGTATTATTGTTGTGTGTATCCAATCCCCTTACGCTTCGTGTGATCTTGGGTGAAGAGAAACACACAAGTCTACTTTTATGCTTGGAAGCACTTATCCTCTCCCCTCGCGCCTATCAACAATCTTGGGTGATGAAAATATTTTTATGCTTCAAACATGTGTCACCTTTAGAAAGGGCTTGCCTCCCAACTTGAGAGAGGGAATGACTCAGAGCGGTGCTTTCATTCTAGCTTTCTATATAAATAATTTGGTTGTGATGAAAGTCATTGATCAAGCTAGTCGTGGTTGTCCCATACCGACGAATGTCTCCCTTAGTATCCTTGTGATGAGTTAAAACCCTTAGATATTTCTAAGGGTTGAGAGGCCTCTTAATTGAGTAGAATTAGCACATGTATGGCACCAATTTATCCTAGATATGGTCATTAAAATCCTATTTTGTAGTGGCTAACCAAGTCCAATTCCAAAATGTATTTCAAGGTAGTGCATGGGAGTAGCATCATGCCTAGAAGTTACTTACCATGTCTGGTATTTTATTGAGGCAATAAAGCAAATGGGGAATGGACTCCTTTGCTTGGCGTGTCAAGATGTTACATTTCCTTGACATAGCATTTTTGTCCACTTTATCTTCATAGATTAATCATCTCTTTCGATGATGGTAAGCCTACCGAAAAATATGTACCTGATCTATCTAGGATTGTAAATGTTTGAGAGTTAGTTTAACACTTGCTTGGTTCCAAAACAATTGAAAAAACACATCAACAAGTCTTTTCAAAATTTCAAACCCTTTGGTCTAAGTATGGATACCCTTTGACAAAACCTTGATATTGATGCTTGTCCTAAGGATTTATTCTTAGAGACTTCTAAATATTTTGGTTTACATCTCAATCCATACTTCCCAAAGTTAACCTAGGTAACTATTCCTTTGACTTCATCCTTTTCACAAAATGGACTTTTTGGAATTGATGATGTTTTTGATATAGACATCTATTTTGAACTTGAGAAAGACAAGTGTTTTTGGTAAAAAGAAACTCATTTAAGCAAGATAAATTGATAAATTGAACCCCACATGACCATTTGGTGTTCGATCGCTTCAATTGAACAACCCAGCCTTATTCCCACTATCATTCAACCAAACTTTGAACTCATTGAAGGAGAACAAACTGATATAATTAGTAGTTTGACAAGTTTCACTTTTCAAACAAAGGAAACACCAACCCAATGGAGAAACGCAGCATACATCATAGATGAACAAGCTGATATTATGGATGGAAGGCCCATTTTACCACCACCCACGTGGCAATAAATATCCTCTTTTCTTCCATAAACTTGAACTTCTCTAAATGATCTCACACAAAATCAAAATTCCCAAGAGAAGGTCTACATGTCGTCACATAAAACTTAGGCAACATAGTCCAAAAGCTATCAAACAACACTTTGTGGCACTCTACCAAAATAGGAATAGGTTGGTAAGGAATTTTTATAGACATGTTTCAAGGAAAAATCCAGAATTGTATGCCCTATTTGAAAGTCAAAACATTGGTCTTTTCCATGATCTTGAACTTCTCTAAATGATCTCATGCAAAATCAAAATCCCCAAGAGAAGGTCTAAATGCTTCTATTTCAAACTTAGACATCATAGTTCAAAGTATATTAGAAGAAATATCCTAAGACAGTACTACAACCGAGATAAACCACTAAGGATATGTTTTCTACGCTATTTCATGAACGAACCAAATCTACCCATTTCACAAGAACTTCTAGTTGATCATTAAGTCTCTAGGGTTTGAACACTTTAGAGGTCTAGCATGTTTCTCACCACCTTGGTCTTTGAAAAAAAGGGTTCACTCTAAGTCAATATTGGGTCAAACACCTTCATCCACCCCTTCATTGAAATCCAAACTTCACTTCACCAAACTTTGCAAAAAAATTCAACACACCAACACTGTTGGACTTAGACATCTATCAACCCAAATCCTAACTTAGCTACTTTGTATGTGAAATGAATCCTTTTCCATTCATTTGACTAAGTTAGTTATCATCTTTGAACTCATTTATCTTGAAAGTCACAAATCTACCTTAAAGGTTCACAAGTTCATAAACATCCTTTATCCAAACATCAAAACATCAAACCTAAGTCAAAAGTGTTGTCCCAAAATGTTTGCAAAGATCACTCCCCATATCACTCATCTTTTCATCTCATGGGAAACCCACACCTAGCACCAACAACACTTGATCCATGAGGATTCAAAGTGTAATTGTGCCACTAAACATCAATCCAATAAGATCAATTAATAAAAACTAGACTAAAATCCATTAAAACTTAACATATTAAGCTACGAAAGCTTTAGAAACATCTATTCTAATCCACTGAAAACTTATCCTATTGGGGGAGTGGTGTCACATTGATGTGTAATGGTGACCCTTTACCAATATCGTGGATAAATGAGTCTGTTCCAATCGATTCTATTGAAGAGAATCAACAAAACTGATGATAGATGTGTATGAAAACATGATTTAAAGATAAATTAACATGATGCAAGCTATTTTAACATGATGTAGACTAAGATGATTGATATGGATGTATGCAAAGCTAATCTAAATTGATTTTAAGCTAAAAAGATTGAAACCCTAATTACCAAATAAGCTAAATGAATGCATCTATGTTACCATGGAAGCTAAGCTAATATGCAAGTAAATTAAACTAAAATATGTTAAATAAGTGCTAAATATGAGTGTAAGTGCAAGTGATTTTAACAACATAAGATTGTTGTTAAAAGATGGATCCATTTGTCTCCAATAGTGACCTATTTATAGAAGGAAAAAATGAGAAATGAAGGGTTGAGATTGAAAAAGCTAATCAATGGTCAAGGATGGAGGAAAGGTGAAACATGGATCATGGATTCTCATCAACGAATGAGAATCGATGATCACATTGATCAAGGAAAGAATCAAGGGCCATATTCTTCCAAACAAACACTCAAAACTTGCACAAGAAGTCTTGTAAGTTTGTTAGGAAGAAAAATATTCCCATTTTTTAGATGAGTGAGGAGAGAGGATATTCTTTGGAATATTCTCATGGGTGAGGGGAAATTAGATATTTAGCAAATTAAAACAAAGTTTTAATGTGCAAAAGGGGAAGGAATATTCTATGGGAATATTCCTTTTGGAGGAATGTGTAAAGGAGAAACATTCCCTTGCAAGTGTGGGGAATTAGATTTATTATTAATTAATAATTAAACAAAGGTTTAATTATGCAATTAGGGGAATTTCATGATATTCATTAAATAAAGTGATTTAATGAAAAGGGGGAAAGTGAAATGATATTTAATTAAATAACTTAGGGTTAATTAAATAAGAATACTTAAGGATTTAAATTAAATGAATTGATGTATTTAATTTAATAGGATGAAATGTTAGCATGAAATGGGGTGAATTAACCTGATTAGATTAATTAGGTTAATAGGTGAAAATGACATAATTAATTAAATAGCTAGGATAATTTAATTAATTAAGCAAAAAGAGGATTGGTTTTAGGAGGAAATGATGTTAGTATACCTAATTTGAGTGCATGATATCATTCAGGACATTTTTAAGTGTCTACATTTTTCCCCTCTTTGAAGCAAGGTACCTGTTATGTTGGTTCAAAGATTGACACCTTTCAGATTAAAAACTCTTGCTTAGATCAAAAAATAAAAAAATTATAATTTTTGGATCAAGTGTAGTTGGCTTTGGGATGCAAAAAACATGCCAAAAACACAAAAAATGGTGCAAAATAAGCTTCAATTTGGCAAGATTAATGAAATTGGTGAAAAACCCTAGCTGCGCCATCAAATTAGGGAAAAAAACCATAATTTTTAGGCTTAAATAGGTGATGAAGGGTCACTTTCAATTCATTTGTGGATTCACACCTTAGAGAATTCTCCCAAATCTCATGGGAAACCCACACCTAACACCAACAATGTCCCTGAAACTATCAAGATGGCAGCTACTACCTTCACCACGTGGGGGGACCTGAACAAAGAAGATTTCAATGAAGAGGATATCTCTAAACTGCTATATCAAGATGAACGACCCATCCCCATTCTTCCCATGAAAGATGAAAACAAAGGCCTACAACTAATGAAGAGTTGGGATACAACAAGAATGAGAAACTAGGGAAAAATGACAATTGTTTGCTAGAATCTATCATTCATAAGAAACGTCCAAAGAATCTCGGCTTAGGATGTACTACTAGCAAGGTTACCCTTATTGGAAAAGGTACTTTCGCTAAATGATCTAAGGCTTCCTCTTGGTTACCAACATCTCGTGATACCACCCTAGACGACTTCCTCCTTGATTTTGCTAACCTATTTGAGCATAACTCCCTTTTTATGATATCCACAACATCTTTTACCCCGAGTGATCAACCAATTGAAATATGCCTAGTATACCCACAACTCATTGACCTAGACCAACGAGGACCACCGATTCTAGATTTATTCAAAAACAATGAAGCGATCTTAGAATTCATGTTACTTCGTGACAACTTATCATGGGTAGATCACAAGGTTGGCTTTGATATAGAACTAGACACACAGGCATACTATGGGGAGATGATTGAATCCTTCAATCACAAAATTGATGACCTACAACTAACTTGCAGATCTTTGAGTGAAAACCACACTGTGGCACTCTTTGATCCTAAAATAGTAAAAAGAAAGGACACATCCAAGGGTGAAAACCTCTCTAAGGTGCCTAAGGATGAGGGATTCAATCTCTCCCTTAGTGAGATGCATCTAAAAAGGTTAGTAGTATTGGTGGAAAAGGCCACTCTAGTCAATGTGAGAATAGAAGAAGCACCCAAGATCACTTTCTATGTTGAATCCTTGTTGGATGAAGAATAGAATAACCTAGTAGCATTCTTGAAAGAGCGAAGAGCTAACTTTGCATGGTGATACATAGATATGTCAGGGCTCAATCCAGAAGTGGTTGTGCATCATTTAGCAGTCTATCTTGGAGCTAAACCAGTGAAGCAGAAATTAAGAAAAATGCACCCTTAGATAGCACTCTTGGTCAAACTTGAATTACAAAAGCTTCTTAATGTTGGATTCATCTAACCCATAGATTATCCTGAGTGAGTTTCAAACATGATACCAATTTCCAAACCCACTGGGGGCATCAAAATCTACATTGATTTCAAAGACTTGAACAAGGCATGCCCAAAGGATGATTTCCCTCTTCCTAACATCAATGTCATAGTGGATTTAACAGCTGGGCATGAAATGCTATCACTCATGGATGGTTTTCAGGCTATAATCAAATCATGATCGCCAAGGAGGATCAACACACAACTACATTCACTTGTCCATGGGGGATGTATTGTTGGAACATGATGTCATTGGGGTTGAAGAACGTAGGAGCAACCTATCAAAGAGCAATGACCCTCATCTTTCATGACATGATCCACAAAATAGTCAAAGACTATTTGGACGATATTTGGGAAAAGTTAAAGAAAAGGAGTGAGAACATACAATTATTGGGACCCATCTTCGACATACTCAAAGAGTATAAGGTACGATTGAATCTAAAAAATGTGTCTTTGGGGTTACATCAGGGAAAATTCTTGGCTAAATCGTATCACAGAGAGGGCTAGAAATTGATCCAACAAAGGTAAAATCCATCCTAGACATGAAACCGCCACAAACATTGAAGCAGATGAGAGGGTTACAAGGAAGATTATACTCCATTAGGAGGTTCATAGCATAGCTATCAGATAAAATCCACCCTTTCTCGCATCTTCTCAACAAAGGAATAACTTACAAGTGGGATGAAAAGTGTGATAAAGCTTTCTAGAAAATCAAGGACTATCTATTGACACCTCCAGTGCTCATTCCATCTATACCAAACAAACCATTAATCTTGTATATCTCAACAACATCAACAACACTAGGGGCTCTTCTAGCACAACATGATGAAAAAGGAAAGGAAAGAGTTGTTTACTACATCAGCAGGACCTTGGTGGGCTATGAAATGAACTATCCAACCATTGAGAAAGCATGCTTAGCAGTAGTTTTTGCTTCACAAAAGTAAAACACTACATGTTATCGCATAAAATTAAACTTATTACAAAGATTGACCCATTGAAATACCTATTATCCAAAGCAACTCTCACTAGGCGAATGGCCAAATGGGTGATGATATTGACTAAATTTTACATAGAGTATGTGGAGCACAAGGAAATCAAAGGACAATTCATCGCATACCAACTGGAAGATGCACCTATCTATGTAAAGAATCCATTGATATATGAATTCCCTGGTGAATCAGTTTTCCTTGTCAATGCAACATATCAATGGAAGATGTACTTTGATGTTTCATTTACCCATCATGGATCAGGAGTAGGTATTCTCTTTATCACTCTTCAAGGTGATTGCATTCCAAATTCATACAGGCTATCATCTCCATGTAATAATAACATTGTGGAATACAAAGCCCTAATCACAGGTCTAAGGATAGGAGTTCTATGGAAAATACAAGAGTTGAAAGTATATGGAGACTCATAGCTGGTTATCAACCAAGTCAATGATGACTACCAAACTAAGGATGACAAGCTTACTCCTTACAAGAAGATGGTAGAGAGTCTCAAGGAACTTTTCATAGATATAAATTTTGAGCAGATTCCTTGCATGAACAACTGGGCAATAGATGTTATGGCAACGATTGGATCATTGTTATACATGTCGCACAATGTCCTACTATGCGAATTCTTGGTAAAACAAATTCTCATACCAAATTTCAAAATCCCAAAATTTGAATTCATGTGTGTCATTGTTGGTCCTGGATCCCTGTGGTATCATGACATATTCACCTACCTAAGCAGAGGAACCCTCCCATCCGATATCACCTCTAGCCTTATAAAGACCTTTGTAAAGAAGGCATCCTGATTCATGATCCTAGGTGATACCTTATACCGTCAAAGCGTTGAGGGGAAATTACTACGATGTATTAAACAAGATGAAGCCTTGACCACTTTAACATAAGTTCACAATGGCATATGTGGCTCCCATTCTAGTGGTATGACTTTAGCTAAGAAACTGTTGAGGATGGGGTACTACTAGCCAACCATGGAAAGAGAAGCCCATCAATATGTGTAGTAGTGTGTCTAGTGTCAACAACATCTAGATCTTATTCATGCTCTAGCTCAGGAGTTGCAACCAATGGTCACAGCTTGGCCTTTCTCATAGTGGAGGCTTGACCTCATAGGAAAGATTACTCCAACCTTGTCTAATGGCCACAAGTTTATCATAATAGCCACTGAGTACTTTACCATGTGGGTAGAAGCCATTCTTATGAACTACATAATAGGGAAGCAACTTGCTAGGTTTATCCCAAATTATATAATCCGTCGTTATGGTGTTCCATAAGACCTTATCTTAGAAAATGGAACACCCTCCAAGAATTAGGATGTGAAAGAGCTATGTATAAGATTCAACATCCAACACTGATTCTCTACCCCGTATTACCCCCAGGGCAATGGTCAAGTTGAGGCTACAAACAAGACCATTCTAAAAATCCTAAAGAAAATAGTCAATGAAGCTAGCAGTGACTGGCATCTATAGTTAAATCCCGCCTTGTGGGCGTATCAAACCAGTATCTGCATGCTTACAGGTGCAACCTTGTTCTCCTTGATCTATGGATTAGAAGTCATCCTTCCTATTGAGGTTGAGCTTCCATCACTGCAAGTGTCACTACATAATTTGATCACCAATGAAGAATATAGAGTATCTCAGCTAAATGAGCTAGAATTCTTGGATGAGCATTGCCTGGATGCTCTTAATCACTTGCAAGTATATAAAAATTGGCTGAAATGAAGCTATAACAAGAAGATCAAGAGTCGGCCTCTCCAAGTAGAGGATCTTGTCCTAAAGCATAATCAGAAGAATCTTCTAGATTAGGATAGTAAAGGGAAGTTTGAGCCTAATTGGTTGGGTCCCTTTGTCATCACAAAAAGCTATGGATCAAGAGCATACCAATTATCAACACCTAAAGGTGAACCCTTGCAAGAATCGACCAACAACTTGCATCTTAAAAAAAAATATGCCTAAGCTTGAAGGGTGTAAATCTGAAAATACAAAGAAAATTAAAAAATGATCAAAAATCCAAAAATAATGAGAAAAAGGATTGAAAAAATAAAGAAAAACAATCATCCTCTAGTAAAAACCACTAAGGCGGCACTTTGGGCAAGTACCTTGGTGAAAAACTAGCGAACAGACACCTTGCATAAATAAAGCACCTCCATCCATATTTGGCTCTTTATCCTATCATTCCATCTATGACATCCATTCATCACATCATTCATCCTATTTATTCTATTTCCCATCTGCATCTGCATCATGGCTTGATATTGTGAAGTATTGTATCCCCTTTAGTACTACTTGGCATATTCCAAAGGTCAACTTGTCCTGCCTATATCGAGGTAGTCTATTGCATCACGCTGGGGGAAATTTGTTATGGATCAAATTGGGTTCTTGTATATCTTAAGGTTATTGGAAATTGCAATCGAAAATCCCAAAATCATTCATAAAACGTTTATTAGAAAATCCAAAAACATTTGCAAAATCTTGTATAGCAAGAAATCCAAAAAAATCAAAATCCTGAACATCTAAAATCCAAAAACATTCAAAAATTGTAAAGTCAAAATCCAAAACATCCAAAAAACATATCAAAATCCCTAGAAAGGTCAAACATCAAAAATCCAAAAGCAATACCATGTCGAACTACGAGTCTCTAAGCTTGAACGTAGGCAAGGATCATCTTTGATCATCCCCTGAGACACCCTAGGTTAGTCCTTTAGGAGTCTATCATAATAAAATGGAAATTCATTAACTATTCACCTTCATCTTCAATAAGTTGAGTCAGTTGAACTACGTGGTCTTTGTGTGTATAACATAGGCAAGGCTCATCTTTGATCAGCCCCTGAGGCCCCTAGGATAGGTCTTTTAAGTTAGGTTCTTGGTCGAAACTCAGAAAACCCGTAAACATCCAAATATCATAAAATACCAAAACATTCAGATAACAGAAAACACAAAATTATTAGAAAATATTCAAAAAACCCTTAACAACCTCAAATAATCGAAAAAATAAACATTCACATAAACTTTCAAAAAAAGCCAAAAATAGCCTCAAAACATTTTAAAATACCAAAACATTGAAATATTCCAAAAATCCAAACCCATCCATCCCATTTCACTTTCACTTGCAATAAACATTCACCCATAATAAATCATTCATCATCTTCAACCTTTGGTAAAACAAATAGACAAGTATCACAAGTTGTAAAGTGAGAACCTAAGTGTCAAAGTCTAAAGTTTAAATCATAGGTAAATGAGTTAATGAAGTTTTTATCAATGACTTATCACACACCTCATCCTAATCAAACCATCTGATTACATGTCCTAGGATGTATCCTTCCTGTGATGGACATCAACATCAGAAATCACCCTAGGCTAAAAATAAATTTGCAAGAGATATAGATAACACTGACTATTTGCCTTTGATCTTTTCTTATGATTTATCTCAATGACCCATTCTAAGGACCTCTCGATGATGTCTATCAAAACAATTTAGCGAGAAAGGAATGGGGCATCAATCATTATCTTTCGTTTTATGTGATTGTGGGTATTCTTATAAAATAACTGTAAACTAATTTTTCCTCCTAGGCTAAATTAGTCTAAAAATCTCAAGGGGATATTTTAATTTTTCCTCCTAGATTTAGAGAAAAAGAATTCATTTATTTAAAAGGATTTAATTTTCACATTTTATTGTTAAAAGGGTGCAAAAATCCTTGCATGACCAAGTAAAAGGTTGATTAAAGGAGATTATTTACCTTTTGAGTTTATTTCATTAAGTCAAATTTTATCTCATTTACTTTTCCTCACATTGCAAAATATTGAAAATGAAATATTGGAGGCAAAAAGAGAGAAGGTTTCACATGAAAGAAGTAGACTCCATGCCAAAGACAAGTAGACTGCACTTGTGAAGAAGGAAACCCTAGGTTACTAGCAGCAAGCTGCTCTTTCATGGTTTCCAATGCAGTTACTAGTTGATTGTGAATGATTTCTAGGCATGAATGAAGGAACGAACATGTGAATGCAATAATTTATGGAGATTTGTCAAGTTTTCTTCTCTTTTCTAGGTGTGGACATCTCATTAATGCATGTATTTTTCCTATGGATCTCCCTTTTAGGTTGTATGGACTATGCAAAATAGTTGGGAAGCAAAGGGCATCACTGTCAAGAAGGAGGTTATTCAATCTTATGATGCATGTTAAAGAAGGTTTCAAAACACTCATCATATCATGTTTGGGAAACAAAAGACAATGAGCATCTTGACTAGGAATGCCAAATGAGGCAGCAGTAAAAATAAACCCTTAGGGTTTCTTATACATTTAGAGCCCTGAACAATGCAATGAAATGGCACGATGCAAGCAAGACTAGTACCACATGAAAAAAAAAGCAGTTCACGAATACAACCTTATTGAGAGTGACCTTAAGCCTAGCAGGGGCAGTCAATGAAATGAATGAACTGTGGTAAAGAATGAATAACCTTTATCAAATGGTTGAATATGGGTATAGTAGAGAACATCAAATTTGAATGGTAAGAAGACAATGATCACAGTCATACCAAGCATCAAGAATCACATAGCCTTACGAGGTGAGAGACAATTTTTTGGGGAAAGGCAATGCATGATAAATTTTAGATCATGAATTACTCAGTGCATAGACTATGTGTGGAGCTTTGCCAAGGTATAGTCATTGGTAGACTGTGGTCAAGTTGTTCTTCTTGACAATCATATCACTATATTTTGGCACCTTTGAAATTCCATACCAAAGCCATGGGCATAGTTAAAAGAAATGAGAATGATGTATGACAATGCTTATATGATAAGGTAATAGCTTATAGGTTTGCATCATCAAAGAAAGACCACTATAGTGCTAGAAATTCCTTAAGGAAAAGAGACAACAGTGACTTCATGAAAACATAGCCACACTCAAGGAGTAGCAACTTTGTAACCATGTTAAGATAGTTCACATCAATGCAACATGAAGACCCTAGAAGCATATCACCTTACAAAGCAGTGGCATAATGAGTTACATGATGGCAGTTATAGCAGAGCATGTGTAGGTTTATGTTGTAGGCACAGTCCATATGCAAAAAATCAAGATGGCATACATCAAGATGCTTATGAGCTGGGTCATTTGATAGAGGTAAAGTTAGATTGCAAGGTGTCAAGAGGACAATCCATATGCAAGCATGAAATTCATAGAATAAATGGTAGGGACAGATATTAGTAGCAATAAACATTCATATGTGCAAAGGGAAACGAGGACAAACCTTGAACAAACATATGTGTACAGTCAATTAATAACACTTAACGGGAAAATGGAAAAGGTTCTAATGACAACCCTAATAGGTAATTGATGGAGGACAGTCATATGTGTAGGTCACAATCTAAAAGAGGGAAAAGAAACAAATGATCTCTTAGACAAAGGGAATGAGGCTAGGGAGCAGTGTTTGTAAAAGCCTTATACAATGACCTTATTGAAATAATATCATCAAATGTAGAGGAAAAGAGCATCACAGTAGTCTAGAAAGAAAGAAGGCGGTCACTAAGTCTCAAGGGATAGTGACTATGTGTAAGGAGTTTAAGGTTGTAATCCATGGAGATAGCTAGAAGATAGATCAAGCAATAGTCTTTGCAATGGAGGACAGTCACTTTGAGCAAGTGACCTGACAACACTACAAACCATTGGAGGCCAGAATAGTGTTAAGAAGATCCATCAAAACCAACATAAATTTACAAGGGTAGAGTTGATAAAGGTTGTTAGTTAAAAGGTCAATGAAGGTAGACTTAGAGCATTAAAAGAACTATCATATGCATAGTAAAGACACAATAAGTGGCAGTAAGTTCTGGAAAGAGATGGTAGCCAACTTGAAAGAAAGTGTTTCTAAAGGACAACAGATAAAGTCATAAAAATAATTGGTTATCTTCAAATAGCTCACAATACCTGATGTCATACATGAGTTAGCACAAGTTAATTGGCCTAAACTCTTAGTTATCATGTAAAAAGGGGTAGTTTAGGCTTGTTTGAGGAGCCAATGTGGTTATAGTTGAAGTTAGGTGGAGTCAAAGCCTAAAATCAGGCAAAATGATGTAGTTTAGAGCCCTTAATTTAAGGCTTTTTTTCCTTACACGCCCAAAAGTTGGATAACTTCATTCATAGTCAGTTTGGGGATAGTTAGGGTCCTAAAATAAGGAGTTTTGATAGTTCTAGTTGAGTTCAATACCCCACATGGGTGCAACACTGATAGAGGCAACAATTTAGCATGAAAACATCCAATTTAGAGCAGTTCTAAGCCCCTTTTTATAGGCTTTTCAATCTTGCACGACCAAAGAAGCATCTTTCACATGCACAGATCAAGGAGATTAGCTTCTTCAACAAGAAAGGAACAAGGATTTCAACAAGGAGACTCTTCCACTTCACTGAGGATCGCCTTCCAACCTTCTTTCTCTTGTTTTTCTCTTTATATTCAAAGGCCTAGACCTGATTCACGGAGTTCTTTTCTTCTTGCTTGTTGCACACAAGTAAGATATGGTATTGTAACTCGGTTTTAGTTGTTTGAAAGCATTTCTCAATGCTCTTTGTAAAAAATTCCTTTATGACTCAATAAAGTACAACAGTTCCTTCTAGTTTTATTCTTAGTTCTCATTATTATTGTATGATTGTAAAGCAAATATTGTGATTTAATTAAGTAAATCCTTTGATTCTTATCCATCTTTGCAATGATTGGACAAGTTATTTCATGATTAATGCAAGTTATATGTTGTGTTTAGATGCTTTTCAGTAGTTTTTAGTTGTGAAACTTTTCTTTCCTTCATACAAATGCTAGGGTCGGCTACCTCCATATGAAATATTCATGTACTTCATGTCTTGAATCAAATTGTGAATAGGCTAACCTCTTTGTCGAAGAAAATTGTGAGTTAGTGCACTAGTTTAAACTCTCATCCATTAATGGTGCATCACCTCCTATAATTAGCTTTTCCTTTCATCATCTATCCTTCTTCTCTTTTCCAACAAAATTGATTAGTTTCTAGCTAGGATATCTAAAGGGGAACCAACCCATAATCTAGAGGTTCATTCTCACAATAGGTCACCCACAACCTGAGTTTGATCCCATGTTGCACAAGATTGTTGAGTTTCATACTTAGCTAAAGGGTGCAATCCTTTGCGATAACAATAATCTTGGTGCATACTTGCTTAGTTACTTGTGTAGGGAGGTTGTTTGGAGTAGATTGTTGATTATTGCATATGCTTTGGTCCAAGATATTCTGAGCTACTAAACTACATTCCAATGAGGTTTCCATATGTCAAGGTGTGAACAAGATTTATCCTATCTATTTGAAGATTCAAAGTCCATTACACTAGATACAATGCCATCCTAGTTATTAATACCTTGATGTATCGTGTCTATGTGTTATATCAAACAATAAGGAATGAAGGAAAATCCCAATCCCAAGATATGAGAAAATCATCATCATGCATGTCTCATCACCATCTCTAATAAAGTCTCGGTGGATCATAGACTTGTTGAACTTTTTGGAATCAATCACTAAAATCAATGGTCACTCATCTCATTTTTCTATCTTCTTTCCACACTAACCTGTTATCATGACAATAAACAAAAACAACATTATCAATGCATCCATCCTTCATCCACAAATCATAAGCATACACCGCATACATATCATGAACATCTGCACTATCCATACATACATCCACATGCATTCATCATAATCTCATAGAAAAATACACAAAAAAAATGCATCCATATCATCAACATAAACATGTCACATTATATCATCTCAAATGCATCCATACATTCATAAAGCATGAAATGAAAGAACACATCACATCATGAATCTGTATCATCTTGTATATATATATATATATCAAAAAATGACTGTCATGGTACAATATTTGAATTAGTGTATTTATATCATAAAAATGTACAATGTGCACGAGGCTATCAAAAATGAACCTATGAGTGTATCTTTGTATCAATAATCAGGCTATACAAAAAATGTGTCTACAAAATCAGAGGAGGTCTCTCCCTCCCTGGCTCTGTCCCCATCTCCTAGCTAGTCTTGTTGCCTAACTAAAGTAGAGACATTGGGCTGAACTTGGTTACGATGCTCAAAATCAAGTTATTTGCAGCGGGGTGGGACATCTTTGTAGTACAATGTCCACCAATATGCTACCTCCTCCCTCGTTTTACCATACAGCTTCACAAACATAGTCTAATCAACTAACCCCTAAGCCTGCTGGGACACAACCTCTGGCTGCTATCGTCGACTAACCTCTTGAGCCAACTAGACATCTAATGTCTGCCTCAGCTATCTCTCATGATCTCTCTATTGTTGAGCATGGTCCCTCTCAGCTATGAGTGCTAGTACCTGCTGTCAATTATGATCTCGCTCAATTGTAACCACTTATATCTACTATTGTAACTATTGTATCTAAGCATCATAGGGATCTGGCCCCAATGGTGGTTGTTGTATCAGTTGTTGTTGTATGTGCAGCTGCACCCAGGACCTATCCATCCTACTATTGGCCATCATATCCATCCTTTCCTCTACCTCGTTCTCTTCCCTACCCATCCTATGGCTGGCCTCGACCTCTACCTACTCCCCTCCCTCTTGGCCTCCCTCATGGAGGAATGCCTACTAGATTTGTCAATTTGGGAGGGCATATGAACCATGCATCATATACGAGTGTCATTTATGTATCTGCCTACCCCCAATCATAATCCCATGGCCTCACAACCAACTATCTGAATCCCTCGACAACCTCATGGGTTGGGATTGTGTATCCCCATATCGTCTCTCGTGATGATCTGAAAAAAATGGTTGTATAGGCATCATCGGGCTTGTCCTGCCTCTCCCCAAATTGTCTGGAAACTCTATCAGGTAGGTACCTCTCAATCATGGTGTGATCTCAACCCTGCATGTATCGGGTCTTCTGAGCAAAGAATAACTTTTGTACATCATCATAACATGCTGACATCTAAATCCACGAACGCCATCTCAACATTGTCATCTCATCAATCACTCTCCTCCAGTACAAGATACTAAGTTGCCCTATGTGCTGAAGAGTGATGGTACCTTTGTACCTCTAGACAATCGGATCATCTGGCTCCACATCTACCATATGGACAATAGGTCAGAGCATGATAATGTGCTCCCATGCCCATATGTGCAAAAGAATGACTCTTATACCAATAGCTTTTCCATTGTAGTACACAAAGTCATGCATATCATGGTAAAGGGAGGCCACCGTCACTGGCCCCCATGCATACTGAGTCCTCCAAAAAAGCATCCTATGCCATGCCATCCCCCATCCTCGATTGAATCCCCTGCTCTATCGATCTGGGGCAACCAAACCTGAAATCACTATAGCAATGATCAATCTGAAGGTTGATTAGTGACCTCTATACATCTCTAGGTCAATCTGAGAGTTGACCAGGACAATGGTCTCATGGTCAAGAACCTCATGACAAGTGTCATATCCTGCATCATTATCATAAATAACCTACTCTCCATGTATGGGAAATCATAAAATATTCCATACATCCTCCAATGTCACTGTCGCCTCACCAGTGGGTAAGTGGAATGACGAAGTCTTACTATGCCATTGCTTGCATAGTGTTATCATCATCACCAAATGGGTCTGCACGATGGGCATATACGCAACGTACCACAATCCAATCTCCCCAAGGTTCTCTTGTCAAAGCTCAGATAAATCATCAAGTCTGTACAAAACTGAAGACCAATGCTCACAAGACATGAAAGGATGGATAACCTCCTACACCCATGAATCGCACAACATAAAATTTTGCTAAAATTGGCTAAAGTTTGGAATTTTTATCCCAAATGACAAAAGTGTTGCTATTTACAAAAGCGTCGCTATAGTCTAAATTCCAAACAGCGACACTATATACCTTTGAATTCTAAATCACGACTAGCGTCACTCATCACACCTGCATTGCCATTTATAATTTAAAAACCCTAAATCTAAATTACAAATTAGGCAGGTGTGTCGTTATTTACACCCGCGCCACAATTTGAAATCTAGAAACCCTAATTCCAAATCACGAAGTGTGTTACTCATTACAATAGTATCGCTAAAAATAAAAATAGCATTGATTCTCAAAATGGCGTCGTAATATAGCGACATTGCCCTAGGTTTAAATTTTAAATTGCAATAAATGCACTCAAAAGTCAAAATGCAAGCCAAGTTTCGAATCACATACGGCTAGTTCTGCACCCAAAGGCCTCTGTTACTCTCGAACATGGTCGGAAATGTGTCGTGGGAGCACTTGTTGCATCATTTTTTCAAGAGGTCAGAGCTCAAATTGCAATAATTCTCTAAGGTGTGAATGCACAAATGAATTGAAAGTGACCCTTCATCAACTATTTAAGCCTAAAAATTAGGGTTTCTTGCCCTAATTTAATTGTGTAGCTAGGGTTTTTCACCAATTTCACCAATCTTTCCAAATTGAAGCTTATTTTGTACCGTTTTTTGTGTTTTTGGCACTTTTTTACATCCTAGAGCCAACTACACTTGATCCAAAAATTATAAAAAAATTATTTTTTGATCTAAGTAGCAATTTTTAATCTGAAAGGCGTCAATCTTTGAACCAATGTTATAGGTACCTCACTTCAAAGAGGGGAAAAATGTAGACACTTAAAAATGTCTTGAATGATATCATGCACTCGAATTAGGTATACTAACATCATTTTCTCCTAAAACCCATCCTCTTTTCGCTTAATTGATTAAATTAACCTACCTATTTAATTAATTATGTCATTTTTACCTATTAACATAATTAATCTAATTGGGTTAATTCACCCCATTTCATGCTAACATTTCATCCTATTAAATTAAATACATCAATTCATTTAATTTAAATCCCTAAGTCTGCTTATTTAATTAAATAACCCTAAGTTATTTAATTAAATATCATTTCACTTTCCCCCTTTTCATTAAATCACTTTATTTATTGAATATAATGAAATTCCCCTAATTTCATAATTAAACCTTTGTTTAATTATCAATTACTAATAAATATTATTCCTCACACTTGCAAGGGAATATTCCTCCTTTGCACATTCCTCCAAAAGGAATATTCCAATAGAATATTCATTCCCCTCTTGCACATTAAAAATTTGTTTTAATTTGCTAAATATCTAAATTCCCCTCACCCATGAGAATATTCCAAAGAATATCCTCTCTCCTCACTCATTTGAAAAAAGGAAATATTCTTCTTCCTAACAAACTTACAAGACTTCTTGTGCAAGTTTTGAGTGTGTTTGTTTGGAAGAATATGGGCCCTTAATTCTTTCCTTGATCCATGTGATCATTGATTCTCATCCATTGATGAGAATCCATGATCCATATTTCACCTTTCCTCCATCCTTGACCATAGATTAGATTTTTCAATCTCAACCCTTCATTTCTCATTTTTTCCTCCTATAAATAGGTCACTATTTGGAGACAAATGGATCCATCTTTTAATAACAAACTTATGTTGTTAAAACCACTTGCACTTGCACTCATATTTAGCACTTATTTAGCATCTTTTAGTTTAATTTACTTGCATATTAGCTTAGCTTCCATTAATGGATTCCATGGTAACATAGATGCATTCATTTAGCTTATTTGGTAATTAGGGTTTCAATATTTTTAGCTTAAAATCCATTTAGATTAGCTTTGCATACATCCATATCAATCATCTTAATCTACATCATGTTAAAATAGCTTGCATTATGTTAATTTAGCTTTAAATCATGTTTTCATACACATCTATCATCGGTTTTGTCAATTCTCTTCAATAGAATCAATCAAAACAAGTTCATTTATCCACGAGATTGGGAAAGGGTCACCATTCCACATCAATGTGACACCACTCCCCCAATAGGATAAGTTTCAATGGATTAGAATAGATGTTTCTAAAGCTTTCATAGCTTAATATGTTAAGTTTCAATGGATTTTACTCTAGTTTTTATTAATTAATCTTATTGGATTGATGTTTAGTGGCACAATTACGCTTCAAATCCTCATGGATCAAGTGTTGTTGGTGCTAGGTGTGGATTTCCCATGAGATGAAAAGATGAGTGATATAGGGAATGATCTTTGCAAACATTTGGGGAGTGATATGGTGTTGGATTGATGTTTAGTGGCCTAATTTGATCATGCAACTAGGGTTTTTCACCAAGCTTGCCAAACTGAAGCTTATTTTGCACCCTTTTTTATGTTTTTGGCATGTTTTTTGCATCCCGAAGCCTTTTCAAACCCCTGAGGCAGCATTTAACCTTTGTCAAGAAATCAACGCAAAATTCCAAATTTCCACTTGATTTCTTGAGAGGGCAGGGAACCAACTTATTCCTTTTGTTGGGGCAATAATGGGGCATCCAAAAATCAGAATTTTTTTATTTTTTGATCTAAGCATTAGTTTTTAATCGAAAAGGCGTCAATCTTTGAACCAACATAACAAGTACCTCGCTTCAAAGAGGGGCAAAATTTTTACACTTAAAAATGTCTTGAATGATATTATGCACTCGAATCAGGTATACTAACATCATTTCCTCCTAAAACCCATCCTCTTTTCGCTTAATTGATTAAATTAGCCTAGCTATTTAATTAATTATGTCATTTTCACCTATTAACCTAATTAATCTAATCGAGTTAATTCACCCCATTTCATGCTAACATTTCATCCTATTAAATTAAATGTATCGTCATTTAATTTAAATCCCTAAGTCTTCTTATTTAATTAAATAACCCTACACTTAAAAATGTCCTGAATGATATCATGCACTCAAATCAGATATACTAACATAATTTCCTCCTAAAACCCATCCTCTTTTCGCTTAATTGATTAAATTATCCTAGCTATTTAATTAATTATGTCATTTTCACCTATTAACCTAATTAATCTAATCGGGTTAATTCACCCCCTTTCATGCTAACATTTCATCCTATTAAATTAAATACATCAATTCATTTAATTTAAATCCCTAAGTCTTCTTATTTAATTAAATAACCCTAAGTTATTTAATTAAATATCATTTCACTTTCCCCCTTTTCATTAAATCACTTTATTTAATGAATATCATGAAATTCCCCTAATTTCATAATTAAACCTTTGTTTAATTATCTATTACTAATAAATCTAATTCCCCCCACTTGCAAGGGAATATCCCTCCTTTGCACATTCCTCCAAAAGGAATATTCCCGTAGAATATTCCTTTCCCTTTTGCACATTAAAACTTTATTTTAGTTTTCTAAATATCTAATTTCCCCTCACCCATGAGAATATTCCAAAGAATATCCTCTCTCCTCACTCATTTGAAAAAAGGGAATATTCTTCTTCCTAACAAACTTACAAGACTTCTTGTGCAAGTTTTGAGTGTGTTTGTTTGGAAGAATATGGGCCCTTGATTCTTTCCTTGATCCATGTGATCATTGATTCTCATCCGTTGATGAGAATCCATGATCCATGTTTCACCTTTCCTCCATCCTTGACCATTGATTAGCTTTTTCAATCTCAATCCTTCATTTCTCATTTGTCCTATAAATAGGTCACTATTTGGAGACAAATGGATCCATCTTTTAACAACAAACTTATGTTGTTAAACTCACTTGCACTTGCACTCATATTTAGCACTTATTTAGAATCTTTTAGTTTAATTTACTTGCATATTAGCTTATCTTCTATTAATGGCTTCCATGGTAACATAGATGCATTCATTTAGCTTATTTGTTAATTAGGGTTTCAATCTTTTTAGCTTAAAATCCATTTAGATTAGCTTTACATACATCCATATCAATCATCTTAGTCTACATCATGTTAAAATAGCTTGCATCATGTTAATTTAGCTTTAAATCATATTTTCATACACATCTATCATTGGTTTTGTCGATTCTCTTCAATAGAATCAATCATAATAGGCTCATTTATCCACGAGATTGGAAAAGGGTCGCTATTCCACATCAATGCGACACCACTCCCCCAATAGGATAAGTTTCAATGGATTAGAATAGGTGTTTCTAAAGCTTTTATAGTTTAATATGTTAAGTTTTAATGGATTTTAGTCTAGTTTTTATTGATTGATCTTATTGGATTGATGTTTAGTGGCACAATTACGCTTTGCATCCTCATGGATCAAGTGTAGTTGACCCATACTAATCTTTTGGACACAATACTATTCCTTCTTCTCCATGAGCAAGGTCACCATTATAGTGTACAGGAAGTTATCCACCTCGAAGAATCAAATCACCACTTCCAAGTGAATCTTCTAATTTTCCAATGGCTTTATGTATCACACCGGTTCAAGCGACTGTTGCTCAAGGTGCTATGGAAGCTCAACCATCTGCTGATCCTTGGGGTAATACTTTTGGCCCTTAAAATTTTTAAGCCCTTTACCCGAACTTCCTTGCATCTCACACAAGAATATCTCCAAATTCTATGGTGATGGTAAGCAGCATCCTGATGAGCATATTGCTACTTTCTACATTATATGTGGTGTTCTTGGTTTTGAACACGATGATGTTTCCGTAAGTGTAAGGAAAGAAGAGGTGCGGAAACACTTTCCTAATGTTAATTCTAAGAAGAGAATGTAGATTAAGGTTCAAATTTCAAATTACAATTCATTAAATATGCACATTACCAGGAAACAGATAAGAACAAATTTCACACAACACATAATAGACACTAGATTTAACGTGGGAAAACCCTTTCGGGAGAAAACCCACCACACTAAGAAAAAAATATTTGTATTACAGTGAACAAAAGGTCCACATACAGATTTATAGTTTCTTCCTTTCAGAGTTCAATTCAGACACTTAATATAGGAAGCATTACAAACTTGATCTATCTCATTCTCTATCTCAGACTCACAACTCAACTCCAATCGTTCCAATGCATTACACATTGTAGCATTTCCTTTCCATGTGAGAAATCACAATCAACCTACATCACCAGACCCATATGAGAAACATACCAATTCATTTCCTATTCATAACAACAGACCAAACATCACACAACAGTTACCATATTGGTCCATGTCAAAGAGACACACTCCAATCTCTTTCCCATCTATTCGAGTCTCACCAATGCATGCATATCACAATACACTGTTAATCAAAATAGCCATGTCGAAGAGAAATTCTAGCTTCTCCCATTGACACACCAAGGTCTCATCGATGTCAGCTTTACTTTCCATGTGGTCCCCACTGTCGAGTCAGCATGCCTTGAAGCACCCATCTGTATCCACCTGACAGCTCGGGTCCCACCACATTCATCGGCATAACAAACTTTTTCGAAGAGACATATTCCAAAGTTGCAATGAACACCCAATGTCTCATCGACGAGAGCTGTCAAGACTTGTTCTAGATGTTGATGATACTTTTCACAATGTCTCATTGACCACCCATAGTCACACTGACAAGAGTCTTACAGCTTAGCATCAACAAGTCGAGGAGACATAACTCAATGTCCTGGCAATGTCACAACCTCTCACCGATGATGCCACCACAAGGGATTATAGTATGTCGAGGAGATAATGAATGAACTTATGCCAATAGAGGGATCTCTTGCTGACAAGCTACGAAGTCAGAAAAACCCAAACTTTAGAACCTCCAATCAGAGGTTAGGAATTTTTCAAAACTCGTGACATGGAAATAATGAATGGAAGTTGCCAACACCACAAGCTCAGACCATCATGAAGACAAATAGAGAGGTCTCGCCAACCATGTAGAGTTTTGCTGATGGAGTTAGGTGAAACGTTTTGGACTCCATATGAGGTCATGCTGACAAACTATTGTTTTTCCAATAAAGACCAACTGATCATTGTTTGCTTCCATTAGTCATGCCAGTAAGCTAAGGCACAATTCCAACATGCTCCCACTTGATGAAGGCTTACTGGCTTCACAAAATTGAGATTATTGAATGTTATAGGCCCCAAGGCTCATCGAATTAGAACACCACCTAAATTTGTTTGTGCTCACTAGTTTCGTTAATTCATCTGCAACGTTTTCCAGAGTATCCACCTTCTCAAGACTGACCTTTCCATCCTCCACCATATCCCATACAAAATGATACTACACATCAATATGTTTCATCCTAGCATGGAAAGTTGGATTTTTTGCCAAAAAAATAGCACTTTGAGTGTCATAGAAAATGGTAATTCTCTGCATTCAACCCATATCACAACACAAACGTCTAAGCCAAATGGCTTCTTTGCAGGCATTTGTTGCTGCCATATATTCTGCCTCTATAGAAGATAAAGCAACTATAGCTTGTTGCTTTCTCATCTAACTAACTGCACCACCATTCAACATGAAGATGTATCCACTGGTTGATCTTCTTTTAATGTCCCCTGCCCAATCAAAATCCACATAACCTCAAATGTTGATGGATCTCTATGACCCAACCGAGTTACCATGATAGCACAAAGCGTACTGAGAGGTACCTTTTAAATATCTAAAAACTCTTTTCACAGCATCCCAATGTGGTCTACCTAGATTTTCCATAAAATGACTAAGAAATCTCACTGCTTGGGTAATGTCTGGCCTTGTATAGACCATTGCATACATCAAACTGCCAACTATACTTGCATAAGGCACTATGGTCATGTCCTCCATCTCAATAAGAGATTTTGGACAATCTTCTTGATAGATAGCTTCGTTCCCTACAACACTGTAACAACTAGCTACTTGTAATCATTCATACAAAATCTCTCCAGGATAGTATTAATATACTTACTTTGGTTGAGCCAAATATTTCTACTAGCTCTATCCCATTTTATTTCCATCCCCAGAATATACCTTGCTACACCAAGATCTTTCATTTCGAACTTTGCAGACAACTGATATTTTAGATCAAAAATCATAATCTTACTATTTTCTATGAACATGTCATCAACGTATAGGGCAATAATAAGCACTTGATCATTTTCAATTTTGAAGTACACATAATGATCAAATTTTGATCTTACAAATCCCAATGAAAAACCAAAAGTTTCAAACTTTTGGTACCACATTCCAGATGATTGTTTTAAACCATATAGAGATTTCTTTAACTTGCAAACCAAATTTTCTTTACCTTTTTCCACAAAGTCCTTAGGCTAGGACATATAAAAAATTTCTTCAAGATCTCCATGAAGAAATGTTGTCTTCACATCCATCTATTCAATCTCTAATTCATACATTGTTGCAAGTGACAAAAGAAATCTAATATATGTCAGGCTAGCTACAGGAGAAAATATTTTTCCATAATCAATTCCCTCTACCTGGGAATAACCTTTCTTAACCAACCTAGATTTATACTTTTCAACACTTCCATCCGGACCAATTTTCTTCTTAAATACCCATTTACAACCAATAGGATTTCTACCTTCAGGCAAGGGCACCAAATCCCAGGTTGCATTCTTTTTTAATGATGTCATTTTCTCATTCATGGCTTCCAACCAAGAATTTGAATTAGACATTTCTATAGCCCGTTTCACAATCCTAGGCTCATCGGTGTTTGTAATCAAATCATAGGCACAATTTGCATCAAACATGGAAAAACCATACCTTTCAGGTTGTCGCCTTTCACGTGTAGACCTCCTCAAAGTTTGAGGCTGAGGTTGCAGTTCTTCTTCATCAGAACTCTCAGAGCTGCTTGAACTCTCCTCAATTTCGGGTACACTTCGTAGTTCCTCTTTATTTGGAGTTCAAGGAATTTCACCTTTTCTTTATTTTCTTCTTTCATCTCTGATAGCAGATCCACTGAAGAAGGTTTTAGCTCACAAAAAACTACACTTCTATTGTATACAACCTTTTCAGTCAAAGGATTCCAAAGCATGTATCCTTTCACACCAATGTTGTAGCCAATGAAGATACATTTTACAACTTTATTTTTCAATTTAGATATTTTCTCATTTGACACATAAACATATGCTTCGCATCCAAAGACTCTTATATGTCTTAAAGAGGGCTTCTTACCAGACCAAGCTTCCATAAGCGTTTTATCAACAAGTGCCAAAGAGGGAGATCTATTTGATAAATA
This sequence comes from Sequoia sempervirens, assembly GCA_007258455.2. Taxonomy (NCBI): domain Eukaryota; kingdom Viridiplantae; phylum Streptophyta; class Pinopsida; order Cupressales; family Cupressaceae; genus Sequoia; species Sequoia sempervirens. The sequence goes on from VDFB02346510.1 coordinate 26,239, forward strand.
ACATGTTGTAGCCACAGCCTCATCCCAGAACTTCTGCTCTAGACCAGCATTGCTCAACATGATTCTCACCTTTTCCATCAGCATCTTGTTCAACCTTTCAATAACTCCATTTTGTTGCGGAGTGTAAGGTGTCATTTTATGCCTTTTTATTCCATGGTCTTTGTAGTACCTTTTGAAATCTACAAAACAAAACTCACCGCTATTATCTGTCCTCGAGCATTTAATTTTCTACTAGTTTAATTTTCTACCAAGTTTTTAAACTCTTTAAATTGACTAAACACTTCTGATTTACTTTTTTTTAAATACACAAATGCCCTTCTCGAATAATCATCAATAAAAGAAATACAATATCTTGATTTTGATAACGAAGGAACATTTACTAGACTAAAAACATCAGAGTGAATATAATCTAGAACACCAGAAGATTTATGAGGACTAGAATAAAACAAAACACGATGGTGTTTTCCATATATACAATGTTTGAAAAAATCAAACTCAAGGTTACAATCATCAATCCCTTTGACCAGGTTTTTGTTTTTCAAATCTTTTAAGCCTTTCTCACCAATGTGGTCGAGCCTTTGATGCTAGAGCATGGTCTTTTCTGCAGGAAGTTTTACCTCCAAAGTATTTGCCCCCAGAGGAACTTCAATATCCTTCTCTACTCGAGCATCCTTGCTTGACTTTTTAGAGACACTGTTGCATTGAACTGCATGTGTATCCAACTTATGCAGAGTACCAATTCGAGCACCCCTAGCCAGCACCATTGAGCCTCTTGTCATTTTGCAGCCACCATTCAAAAAATAAACTTGTACGCCAACATCATTCAACTTGCTTATAGAAAGTAAATTTTGAGCCAGACCTAGTATATGCATTATGCCATCAATCCCTTTGATCCTTCCATTAAGAAATTGAATTCTAACTCTTCCACAACCAACAATTTCCAAAGATGAGTCACTTTCCAGATACACCTTTCCACTAGCATATATTTTGTATTTCGTAAACTAATCTTCATGAGATGTCATGTGAAAAGATGCACTTGATTCAATCAGCTAGACATCATCTGATGCCTGAGTCACCAAGGCTACAATGAAGGCATCTACATCACTCTAAGAAGAATCATTATCCTAAGAATTGTTTTTCTTCTTCTTTTTCTCCTCTTTGTAATCCTTATAGACATGACTCAGCTTCCCACAATTCCAGCATTTCACCTTGAACTTCTTTCCAGGAGACTTTGATGTCCCTTCATACTTTGATTTAGACTTCTTTTCCTTATTCTTTCCTTTCTTCTTCGATCTTCCTTGAATAGCAAGAGCCTCCTTTTCCATCTAAGAAGATTTCCTTCACATCTCTTCTGACAACAATGAAGCAACCACATCTTCTATCTTAAAAGTGGTTGTCATGCTCCCAATCACCATCACTAAATGATCCCAAGAGTCAGGAAAAGAACACAACAAGAGCATACAGTGATCCTCATCATCTATCTTTACGCCTACAGATGTTAATTGGGCAATGAGCATATTGAACGTATTCAGATGATCAGCTATAGACGCCCTTTCCTCCATTTTCAAAGAGTACAACTTCTTCCTTAAGAATATCTTATTCACCAAGGACTTTCCCTAATAAATGTCACCAAGCTTCTTCCACAAAGAAGATGCAGACTTCTCTTCATGAACGTTCAGGAGAACACAGTCTGCTAAACAGAGTCTTATCAACCCTTTTACCTTTCTGTCTATGAGGTCCCAATCTTCATGCTTCATGCCTAAAGGTTTCATTCTAGACACAGCAGTCCAGAGATCTCTATCTACCAACGGGTCTTCCATTTTGAGTTTCCACAACTCAAAATTTCCACCATTGAATTTCTCAATTTCAATCTTCCTCGATGTGCTTGTCATCTTAATCTACAAATGAAATTACTAGGATCCTCTACAAGACTCCCACTTCATAATTGGCACAAAAACCGGTCCAACCCACAAGGATAACACAATTGGCCAGGCTCTGATACCACTTGTAAGGAAAGCAAAGGTGTGGAAACTCTTTCCTATGTGATTGATTAAGTGTGCAAGTTAAAAATATGTTCAAGAAGATCAAACACACTGATAGAACATTATATCAAAGCATAAAACGAAATAAAAGAAGTGCAAACTTAGTTTTATGCCCTTGATGTTGTCCTATTGTCCTCTATCTCCAGTAATTTTGTCAATTCCAGCTATTGCTCTCAAATTTTACCGGGCTCAACAAACAGTCCTCCCAGAGAATGAGATTGTAGATGATGGATGCATGCTATGCCAAGATATGATTATGCTGATTAAATGATGCATGATTGTAGATTGCTATGATTACTTGATAAAGAAACTACGATTATGAATGCTCTTAATTCTGATAATAAATGCTAACCGAATACAACTATTCTCTAATCGCATATCACCTAATAGAACAAATGCTTGGATATGCAGGCATATTTATAAAGCTTTCGAAGGATTTTGATTGGTTGATGCGATCAATGGTTGTGATAATCCTGGTAGATCGAATGGTCGAAGATGGAGAAGACTGGAGAGAAAAATAGAAGAACAACAGAAAGCAAGATTTGTTTCCTCTTTCATGAAAAAAATCATCTTTTTAGAGGATTTTGGAAAGATTTAAGAAGATAAATAATGAATTATAAATTCAATTATTTATTTATGGGTGACATGGAAATTTTTCTCAATTAAATAATCATTTAATTAAGACTTGAAGAATAATAAAATATTTCATAATTAAATAAAAAAATTAATTATGATTTCAAAAGATATGAAGGACATTAATTAAATAAAGATATTTAATTAATTTTTTAGGAAATGACATGTAGATGAAATTAATTAAATAAAATATTTAATTAATTAGAAGAAAGATTTGAATAGGAGAAAGGAAATATTTAAATTTAATTAAATCAAAAGACTTAATTAAATTCAAAAGGTGATAATTAATTAAGATAAATAAAGGGTATTTATTTAATTAATTAAGTAGACATATGAATGTGAAATAATTAAATAAAGTAAATTTATTTAATTAAGGTGGAAGAATAAAGTGAATGAACAATATAATTAAATTAATTAAATTTAATCATATATAAAGGACTTTAGAGAAATTAATTAAATAATAAATATTTAATTAAATGTCAGGATTAATTAGACATGACTAATTTTATGCATATACATTTTGCCCCTCTTTGAAGTGATGTGTGAAACGCATTGCTTCAAAGAAAATATTCCTTCTTTTGAAATTTGTTGCGTTTGATTTTGCCCCTGGTCGAAAAATTTTAACTGATATGCCCCTAATTAAAAAAAGCGTGCCTAATATTCCTTTTGATTTGAATCTAATATGCAACTGATATTGATGATGCCCCCTCAGGAGGTAAATCACTAATGATGAGAAAAATGTTGAGTTGATGATGAAATTCGAATGATGAGAGGGATGCAGTGATTTAGCTCTCGATAATTGATTAAAAGATGCCCCAATTTGAAAAATAAGGTTAGAATTTGAGAAAAATAGAAAAAATAAAATAAAATACCACAAAAACTCACCTTGGTTGGCCTTTAAAAGGTCAAAGGGGTAAAAAGTGCAAGTCATTTTCACTTTTTGACTTTAGTGACTTTTTACTTTGACGCTGACTTGGCGAGACTAGGCGAGATGGAGATTCCACACCATACACATAGATTTGAGCGGGCCCGTCGGTACCAAAGAACCAACCGCTTACGAACCACCTGTGAGTCGGTTCAATCCTCTTTGCGTTGAAAATTTGTGATTTCAATTGATTTTTGATGAACTTTTGTATGAATTTAGAATGTAACAGTCCGTTTTAGCGCATAGAATTAGAGTTTTAGTGCATTCAATATTTTCCATAGCACATAGAGGGTGTAAAACAACATATCCAAGATAGAATAGGAAATAGATATTTTAGCGCATTCGATACCCAGAATAGCGCATCTAGGATGCCTATAGGAAAGTGGTACTTTAGTGCATGGAGGAAGTAGATTAGTGCATCCAAGGTTATTGCGCATCGGGGGGGAAATTTAGCGCATTTGGGGTTCTAGTGCATAGAGACCGTAGATTAATGCATCCAAGAAATTTAGGCAGAATGCACTATTTGATGAAAGTGATGAAAGGATGATGATGAATATTGCTTCTTTGGTCAATAGATAGATAAATTATCTTATCATCATGTTGATATGGATAGAAATGATAGAAAATCTGATAAATGATGAATTGATAACTTTGCTTCCCAAAATAGAAAACAAAGAGTAGATAGATGATAACTTTGTTTCCATTAAATGAAAAACAAAGATTAGAATGATTGATATGACTTCCGATAAAGTTGTTTTCTATGATAGAAAACAAATAGTAGATGAGGTGATTGAAAACATATTTGCATTCATGACTGAAGTACAAATAGGAAGATGATTTGATTGTTGATAAATTTGCTTTCCTGAAAAAGAAAACAAATAGTAAATGATGATAGAGTAGATTGATTTGATATTCAAATAGATAGATTTTGCATTGATTTCATGATATGAGTCACTTAGATAGAGCACTTGATATGGTTCACTGATATGATGCACTGATATGGGTCACTGATATGGATTACTGATAGATAGATATGGGTTGTGAGTGCATGATGTGAAGTAGATAGATCACTGTGATATGAGTCTATGATATGAGTCTGATTGATTGTCTTTGTGATGACCAAAAATAGGAGGTTTTCAAAAACCTCCAGATTAGAGAGGGCTTCCCTGTGGGTTGGGATAGGATACGAGATATGACACCTGCAGATGTACAGTTGATAGTGAGATGTGGGTTGGGACCTATGTTTTCTATGCCTCAAATTCAGGTCAACAAGGGATTGGTGACTGCACTAGCAAAGAGGTGGCATTCTGAGCATAACACCTTTCATTTGCCGACGGGTGAGATGACAGTGACCCCAGAGGATATATACAGGATTTTGGGGATTCTGGTGGTAGGTGCTCTTGTGGTTTATGACCATAAGGAGCTAGGTGGTATAGATGCACTTAGGAGAGTGTTTGAGGATGATCATATAGTAGGGTATTGGGTGCCATGGGAAGATTTGAGGAGATATCCAGCCTTACCCGCAATTTTGAGTGCATTCATTGGGGGCTTACTTTTTCTAGACCGCCGGTCAAAGGGACTCTATCAGTTGGATGGGGGAGGATCATTGAGAAGATGATAGGTCAGTAGCGGAGATATGCCTGGGGGAGCTAGATGTTAGCACATTTGTATCATGACTTGCATCAGGTAGTGTATAGAGGAGGGGGTAGTTTGTCATGTGGTGTTACCCTGCTCCAGATCTGAGCATGGGAGCATATTGCTATTACTAGACCACTTGGACCTAGGGCTAGGCCACCAAGTAGGCCGTATGAATATGCATATTTAAGTGTACTTGTCCAACCCAAGCTAGGAAATTTGGATTACTGGAGACGAATTCTAGATTATGTAGATTCAGTGATATGGAGGCCTTACACAAATTGTGAGGCGTGGGATACAAATCATCTTGAGATGCCTTTTATATGTATGCCCTGGTATCTAATAGGTCAGACCCCTTTTATTATAGAGATATTTTTGGCTTTGCGAGTACAGAGACAATATGGATATACTCAGGGGATGCCTCAGGGCATTGCACACTATGCATGGCACAAGGATGATCCTGGATGGGGGTCAGGCATTTCATATCAGGTTGCTTATATAGAGTATATAGGTTTATAGCCTGAGGTATGGGATTACAGGTCCAAGATTACTGATGTAGGGATGTCTAAGGAGTACTATGCTTATTTTCACACACACCCATTTCCTCGTTTCACATGTCTGGATGAGTCGGCACCCATTTTGATGGCACATCAGCCAGGGAGTAGGAGATAGGAGTATGTGGCAGGGGGGAGCAGGAAGTTGGTGGAGGGGAGGAGGATAGTGAGGATGAGGAGGAGAGTGGAGATGGGGAGAGCTTAGATGATGATGGTGGGGATGACAGCGGAGATGGTGGAGGGGATGAGCAAAGGCCAGTGAGACAGAGGCCAAAAATTTTGGGTAGTGTACAGATCATGTGGAGGCCAAGGACTAGTATTGGATGGAGGACAGTGATTAGGGTCCCCTCCATAGCGCAGTAGGAACAATAGCTACTCTGCAAGCCCAGGTACAGAATCTTCAGGGGTAGCAGGCACAACTACAGAGCCAGTTGGCTCAGGCTCAGAGTTTTGTAGTGCAGTTACAGATACAGCTCGCGCAAGCACAGGTGTAGGCACCTCCTCCTTCCCCAAACCCACAGGTGGCCCAGTTGATAGTAGAGAGAGACTCCTCCAGACGGAGGGAATTAGAGGTAGAAGGGGGTTGCTGAGAGACTCATGGGCACTATTGAGAGTGCATCTTTACGAGAGGCCATTGCAGAGGAATTTGAGATTGCCAGGGAGGCTAAGCATTACCAAATTAGATATAAGGAGTTGTGCCCTCCTGAGCGCAAAGAGTCTTACCCTCAGTCCCATAGTAGATCCAGGAGCAGATCACGGAGTGTGTCACATAGTAGAGGGGTCTTAGGGCCTCGATAGGATCCCGACATAGGTGGTAGTGGCAGGCCACCAGTCTCTAGACCAGCTCCATCAGGGGGCTCCACTAGCCAACCTTGATATGTGATTTTTATTGATGTAGTATTATTGATGTATTTCACACATGTATATCATTTTTGGAGCATGTACATTGTTTTTCATCATATCCTATGTATCTCTCTAGACTTTTCAGTTTCATTGGACATTGGAAATTTGTATTTATTTTTTATGAGCGATGATATGCAGCGGTGATGAGTTTTGATGATGTGCATTTTTGATGTGATGATGTGATGATGTGATGATGATGTGTATATGAATTTTTTTGTATATGTTATGAGATGGATTTGTGATGCTTTTGATGATTTAATGACTAACCTGTGATGTAGGATGATTCATGATATGCTTATGATGATGATTTGTGATGCATATTAATGATGCCATGCAGGTGGATGACTTATGATGTGATTATGAAAATATGCAATGGGATATATGATATGTTTATGAAAAATGTAATGTGTTGCAAATGATGTGGAAATGTAATGTATGTATGGAATTTTTTTTGGATTTTTCAAATGCAATAAATAATGATGATGTGATAGAAAATGGATGTTGTGTTTATGAAATGCATCATGAATTTGTAATATGTATATGAATTAGGAAATGATATTTGATATGGGTCAAATGTTATGTTAAAAATGACATGATATATAAATGATATGAAAATGATAGATGATTAAAGATATGATATAAATGTAATGTGACAAATGATAAATGATATGAATAATGGTATGAAGTGAAATGAATACGATTAATAATAATGAGATGTATGATAAGATGATAAATGATATGTAATGAAATGAGATGAAATGGATGAAATGATAATGCTAAATGAAATGAAAAGGAAAATGTAATGAAATGATAAGTGAAATGAAATAGATTATGAAATGATGACACAAAAATAAAATATGATAATGAAATGGTAATGAAGATGATAAATGGTATGCACATGTGTAGAATAAAAATGAAATGGATATGAAAATGATAAGATGTTAATGATATGAAAATGATAGATAATATGAAAATGAAAGTGATATGAAATACCTAATGGATAAATGAATGATATGAAATGATAAAGGATCTAAATGATATGCAATGAAACGATACATAAAATGAGGATGATATAAAATGAGAATGATCAATGGTATGCAATGAAATTATATGATATGAAAAATGATAAATGAAATGATAATGCCTAATGATGGATGAATAAATGATAAAGGATCTAAATGATATGAAAATGAATGATAAATGATAAACTATATGATTAATGAAATGATGATGAAGATGAAAGATGATAACGAAACAAATGTTTGAATGTCCTCCACAAATAGTCCAAAGAGACTTGACAACCGTTGATGTTTTTGTTCAGCCTTTTAAAACTCTAATGCAAATCAAGTATGCAGATATGTACAATGATCTAAATGAAATGCAATGAAATGAAACCAACCATTTGTTGAGCTTAGTTAGCTTTCTTGAATCATCATAGAGCATTTTAAAATGTTGGAAGTATGTACAAGCATCAAAGGGTAAATTTGCACCAATGATGACCTAAGTACAACTTTCATGATATTTGATGTAGCAAGTGAACACAAGCATCAAGGTATAATTGAACCAAGATGACCTGAGTATTTCTTGCATAAACAGACAGAGATTAACCACTTTCTAATAAAAATTTGGAACTGTCATCAATGATACGCTTTGGAAATCATGTCTCGTGACATATTTGCAACAGATTGATAGTTAACCACAAGACAATAGACAAAGAAAAATCATCCTCTTTCCTCGCCAGTCTAGTTCAATACATCATCAAGCGTGTTCCAGAGGGATGATATCGAAATTCAAACAACCATTGTTCAAAATATATTGATATTCCAAAAAATTATTTATATTTTAGATCATCCAGATATGTGTTATGATATGGTACTTGCTGAAAACGGTTGTGATATGGATCAATGATTAGTCAGTTGTTCGTAGGATTTGAATGTTTGTTTGCATGATTGGATTTGATGTCATTGTCTAGCTGTTTCAGTAGAACTTGAAAGTTGATTGCCCCCAATATTGATACGACTTGCTAAAATGAATATGTACAATGATCAAGCCATGGTAAGACATTATCGCTCTAGGCAAATGATGGTAGTATGGTGTTGTTATGGCTCTAAGATGATGGTGAAAAGATGCATGAAATGAAGGCTGAGAAGTTAAGTGCAGAACATGAACTAATAGATGGAGAGCTACAAATAGTATCTATTTGCCAGATTTTCACTATCTGTCTTTATTGCATTTTTCTGATTTCTTTTTTATTTTATTTTTTTCAAGACTTTTTCTATTTTTTATGGATTTTTTTAGGACATTTTCTAAAGTTTTTGTTATTTTTTTTAGGACTTTTTTTGCATTTTTTGTTTTTTTTTAGGACTTTTATGGATGATGATAACTGATTTAGACATGATACTTCTTTAGGTGCATTTTTTTGATGGGTTCGTCAAATAGGTCCCCTTCTAGCGTTGACAGCTTCTATGCTTTTGAACCGTATACTGCGATGACCACGTAAGGACCCAACCAATTTGGTTCAAACTTTCCTTTCTTCTCTCTGTCATGCTAATTTTGTGGGTTTTCCTTCAAATAAAGCTCACTGACCTGAAAGGTACGTGGCTTGACTCTGTGATTATAGCTACGAGACATCATCTATTGATATTATTTCAAATGATCAGCTGCTCATTGTCTCTTCTCATCAAGGAGTTCTAGCTCTTGTAGTCGGGAAACTCTATAGTCATCATCTGTGATTAAACCTTTCAGTGATACTCTAAGTGATGGAATCTCAACCTCTAGAGGTAATATGGATTTTGCTCCATAGACAAGAGCATACGGTGTTGCTCCTGTTGGCATTCTGATGCTAGTTCTATAGGCCCATAATGCAGGATTGAGTTGTACATGCCAATCTTTCCCTGCATCATTCACAGTCTTCTTCAAGATTTTTAGTATGGTTTTGTTCGAGGCCTTTGCTTGGCCATTCCCTTGTGGATAGTAGGGTGTTGAATATCTATGTTGGATATGGAATCGCTCACAAAGTTCATCAACATCCTGATTCTTGAATGGTCGTCCATTATCTGTGATGATGGAGTTGGGAATGCCATACCGACAAATGATATAGTTGAGTATGAACGATGAGATTTGTTTGCCTATAACCTTATTGAGAGGTACTGCCTCAATCCACTTGGTAAAGTACTATGTTGCTGTGATGATGAACTTGTGTCCATTTGATGATGGGGGATGAATCTTGCCAACTAGATATAACCCCCATTGAGAGAATGGCCAGGTTAGCGTGAATGGTTGTAGTTCTTGTGTTGGTGCATGGATGAGATTCTCATGTATCTAACATTTGGAGCACTTCTTCACAAAAGTGAATGATTCTCTTTCCATTGTAGGCCAATAGTAACCCATTCTAATCAATTTCTTGGATAAGGTCAGTCCACTGGAATGAGTACCACAAATTCCACCATGAACTTCTTGTAAAGCCTTGTTAGATTTGTCATGTTCAAGACATCGAAGTAAAGTACCATCAAGACCGCGGTGATAAAGGATGTCAGCGATAAGAGTATAGCGAGAGGTTTGGCGGATAAAGTTATGCTTTTGGTTTTGGGATAAGTTAGGTGGTAAGATGTCATCTTTTAGGTAGGCATAAATCTTACCATACCGAGGTCAATCGGATCCTACTAAGTGGAAAATGATTTGGCTTTTAGGTGTGTTATAGGCAGGTGAAAATGATTATTCCACCAGAAATTCATAGCGAGCCTGATTTTCTAGGAGTTGTAGCAATGATGCGATCGTGGCCATGGTGTCAGTTGCTTTCTTATCAAGTCTTGGAATTTGTATGAACTTGATATCTGTTGTCAATTAGATATGCACCCTTTGTCAGATTTGCAGAAAATCAGACTATCTATTGAAACATGGAAACTCTTTTCAGATGTGGGTGATCTATGCAAAAAGAGAATCTCCAAAGTGAGTTGGTTCTCCGAATGATGAATATTATTCTAAGTAATTTTCTGAGGGAAAGAGTTAGAAAGATGACTGAAATTAAAACCTATGACTGACAGATAATTTTCAAGACTTGATAATGATTTAATAATGATTCTGATTTCTTCCTCACAAACAGCTTTAAAAAAAACACAATATCTCACAACCTCTCATGAACAATTAACACATAAATAATTTGCATGAAGACCTGATTCTAAATACAACATGCAACCTGTATTTTTGAACTTTCTGCATCAAGAATTATAGTCTTAGGACATAATAAGGACTCTATGAACAGAAATCACAATATAACATCAAACTGAAACTGCAAGTAGACACAAAATTGAGAAGTAGGAATGTTGTTTTTATTCAACTGAAGGAGTATGCCAAAATCTATCTGAACTGAGTACAAAATGAGTTTACAAGCTCCAAAATGTGTGAGAGCAAGAAACTGCCAACTGAACTGAGAAGAAGAAGAAAAACTAAGTTTTCTTCAAGATATAATTCTCCCAAACCCTAATCTGAGCTCACAAAGAAAGCTCAAGGAAAAGGCATCAAAACTATCTCAAAAGTCTACATAAAAGCAGAAAAACTCACTGTTTCCATGTTCATACTGTCCAACCCCTAAAAATAGGCTAAATCTGCTTTTAAAGCAAATAAAACAACTTATCTCTTCAAGAGGAATCTCAAATCCGACCCAAGAAAAACTCAACCCCAATCTGCTAAAAATAGCAAAGAGATAAAAATAATTTGCTTTATCTTTGCTTTACATGATATGCAGATTTTCACAATTTGGCCTATTTTTGCAATTACAGATTGTTTTGAAATCTTTTGCAAAATATTACAACTTATATCTCCATTTACAATAATTGATTTTCTCAAAAAATCATAAAATATAAGGCATATCTCTTATCAATATTTTAATTGATTTCTTTAAAATCAATTTGAAAACAAAATAAAACTATAAGTCATAAGTGTTTCACCCTTAGGCATAAAATATTTTATCATTCGTATTTTAATTGATTTTCCCTCAAAATCAATTAAAATAAACCTAAGGCATTGGACATTCTTCATTCTCCACTAAGGCAAAGGCATAAATGTTAATATAAAAATCACAAGCCCTAGATACTTAACCAAAACCTAAAATTATTGAAGCCAAGAATTACAAAGTCTTATGGATTTTCCTAAAGCTCGACCTGGGCATATGAGAATTCGGCCCCTCAAGGTATTAAACTTCAGATTTTGATTCAAAATGTAAAAGGACCCTAAGTTCGAATTAGGGAGAATAGAACAAAAACAAAGGGGAAACCCTAATCCTCTATCATTTCGCACTTTTCAACTTTGAAAGCTTGGCTCTGCCTGGGAGCCACCTCCATGAGAACTTAGGGTTACAGCTGAGCATGCTTGATTTTCATGATTCTTTCCTATAGATTGGTCGTTTCTTCTTCAGCAAACCATGGGTGAGTCTTTTTAAGCCTTCTAAGTTCTTTTGCTTCATTTCTGAGCCATCTTTTTCCCTTGTGGCCGCGGCTGTAACACAACTTATGATGCATTTTTATTTTCTGTACTTATTTTTCCATCTCTGAGTTTCTTGAGGGAGTTCAAGCTTTGAGCTTGGAGTCTCTAGTGAATGCTCTACGCCATGATGAGAGCTTGTTTCTTAGTTCTTGAAAGCTCTGATGAGCTCTGGCCGTGACTTCTTGGCTTCAACAGTCATGAAATGTAAGCTTCTCTATTCTTTCCTGTTATTTTTCCATTTCTGACAAAACTTACAAAACATTGAGGATTTTGACAAGCCGCGCCATGTTCACATATCTTTAATGCATCCCACTTAGAAATGTTGTATGATTATCATTGTTTTTCTTCAGATTTTGGGCTTTGACAACAAGCTAAAAGAGAGCTTTCTCGTTTCAAATGACACTTGGGCCTGAAATACACCTTCTTGGTCGCGGCCATTATAGGCTCGAAAGGACATCTGAGGCTTTTTAGGCTCGACCCACAAAACCCATTTCTTTCCTCCTTAAGACTTCTGTCAAACCCTCATATAGGTATTTGTATTTTCTAAAGAATATGTATTTACCTAGTCTGGAACTCGACCCATGACAATATTTTACCTTCCTTTGAAGCCTTTGTCAAAATACTTTCATGAAAAAATGATATATTGCATTTCTTTTGTTCTTCTGTTGAAGACCCCATGTGGGTAAGCTGGAAATTGTACTAAATCTGTCTTTAAAATTGAAACCCCAATGTGGGTATTCAGAAACTAAAGAAAAAAACTGTTCATTTGATTATTCATGTAAAAACTAGGCTTGACCCAACATGGTTTTCCGTTTTCTCAATTTTCACCGTATGGGTACTTACTGTTTTGAAGAAAACCTGGTTATTTTGTGATTCTCTTATGGAACTCGCTCAACCCACTATGATTGTTGCTTTCTTTTGAAATCTTTGTGGTTTCATTATAAAACCCTTCATGGGTAGACTGAAAATTGCATAAGCTATATTTTAATTCAAAACCCCAATGTGGATTTTCTGAAAAAATAAGCAAAAATATGTATTTGATCATGTACTCAAAATTTGGGCTTGACCCACCATGGCATTTGTTACATTCAAAAATTCATTAGTTTTTTCATCATGTGGGTATTTGATATCTTGAAGAAAATTGTGTACTTCGACTGAAACCCTCATATGTGCATTCATTCTAAGAGCTTAAAAGCTCGAAATTATGCACTGCATTTAAGTTGAGATCTCTTCCATATATCTGTATTTGTTTGAAAATGTTTCATGTTTCTCTTGTTTGCACTTGTGGATGCCATTATCATGTTGTTTCACACCCTCCTTACACACATAAATCTCTTTGATTTAAATTTGAATATTATTCCTTTGCTCTAATTTCTTATCCAGTCACAATCTTCAGGAATGCATTCCAAACCCTCACTTGAACCATTTTTTCTGCAAACTCTGCTTATTCTGGGAGTAACCTTTCACATGGAAATTCTTGTGTAATCTATCCTTGAAAGGTATACTTGAATGACTAAATAGTTGAATGATAGGACAACACAGATATCCAAAACAGTGTACTCCGATTGTCTTCTTTTCAAAATAGTGAAGCATTTTGCATTCTCAGTCATAATGAAACTGGTTGTCTCATTGAATCTTTCACTTTCCTTAATCAAATACACTAGTTACTGTATTTGATGCTTTTCATCCACTATTCTGATGGGAAACTGGGGCTCTCTTCTCTTTCCTTCATTATGACTTCCCTTTCAAAGTATGCTCTTCTATCTGGCACTTTTCATGCATTTTTATGCTCCATTATTTAAAATTGTTCCATGCACTTGCTCTCTTCTGAAATGAAAATCTGTAACATTTCTTTTCATTGAGGCATTATGTATGCATGTTCACTACCACTGTCATGAGCACGAACACTGTTGATCTTTGCATGATATTATGAACATGATGAACAAATAATACTGTGGCAAAAGAATATAACCATACAGCGGTATTTGAGATGAATGTACTCAGTTGAATTAATCAAGCTAATTTAAATTAACTGTCCACCTGTAGCTTTCAGAAACATGTTTGATTGCTATGAATGAACAGTTGGCTTGATGGCTTGATGGATGAATTCTTTTTTACTCTTCCAGTTGTATATTTCCTTTCTTGTCATGAATGTGATTATTGCAATCTCCTTCTTAGCCTACTTGTAATGAATAAGGGGCAGCATGCCGAGCTCTACCCTTGTGGAAGCCCATTTTTCTCCACATGCTTGGTCTTCAAATGATAATCAGCTTCATGTTTTTCCCTATACCTGCACAAAGAAACAAACGATGTTAGCATAAAACAATATATGATGATGTTGATGTCTCTCTTTCAGCCCATGTTTCTGCACTTCTCTTGATTGTTTTAGTATATGATCAGTAGCATACTACATTATTGTTGATGGTTCATGTAGGTATATTCATAGTCGGAGCTCTAACATCCCTCTCTTCCTTCCTACAGGTCAATGGAGCTCGAGGAAGACAAATGGTGCACCACTTATGTGTCGGCCATCAATCAATAGGCAATGATGATTATGTTTATACTTATGTGATTATTCCTTTTATGCATCTTCCATAATGTAGTGTGATGCTTATGATGCACTATAATAGTTACATCCACGACTTGTGTGGATATTTGATTTCAATCTTATGCTTTTCATTTTGAAAAGAAAAATGCATCTCAATGCAAATTTGTACTATCATTTGAATTCTCGCAATCAAATGAAATTTTGTAAATATGAATTACTTTATGAAATAAATGAAAGCATTTGAAATTCTTTGTTGTTTGTATGCTCAATTTTGTACTCCATTTGATTGTGAAACACTGAAAAGCAACTTCTTGAAACTTTGTTTCCTCATCTCAATGCATAACTATCACTTATAAAATGATAAACCAGATACAATCAGCACTTAGCATATGCAGAAACAATTGTATTTTTCACTTTCAAATATAACAGTATTTAGTCAGCTCCATCAATTGGGCTGTAGCGAAAAATTGGTAACAATATCCATTAAGTACTTCTTGAAATCGTCAACCATTTTCTTATATGGAAAAAGTTTGTCATCTTTGGTCTGATAATCATCATTGATCTGATTTATGACTAACTGTGAGTCACCATAAACTTGTAGTTTTGTGATCCTCCATTCCAATGCGATCTTGAGTCCAGTGATTAAAGCTTCATACTCAGCTATGTTGTTAGTGCATGGAAACATTAGCCTATATGAACAAGGAATGGTGTGCCCTTGAGGGGTAACAAAGAGTATGCCTGCCCCCAATCCATGTTGAGTGAAAGAACCATCAAAATATAAAGACCATGATTGTTTTGATTCTGCAATGAAGATGTCAGCATCTGGAAATTCGATATGCATGGGATGTTTTGCTTGTAGTGGTGCGTCAGCTAGTTGATCGACGATAACTTGTCCCTTGATTACTTTGCGATCAACATAATGGATGTCAAACTCACTCAAGATCATAACCCATTTTGCTAACCTTCCTGTTAATGTAGCCTTGCTCAATAGATACTTAAGGGATCAATCTTTGCAACAAGATTGATTGTATGAGTTAACATGTAGTGCTAAAATTTCTATGAGGCAAAGACTACTGCTAGACAAGCCTTCTCGATGAAAGTGTAATTGAGTTCATGATTTGTTAGCGTTCGACTGATGTAATAAATTACACATTCCTTTCCTATAGAGTCCTTTTGTGCTAATAATGCCCCCAAAGATGTCTCTTGTTGTGGCAATATATAAGATTAGAGGTTTGTCCGGATTTGGTGGTACTAGAACTGGTGGGTTAATTAGGTATTGCTTGATCTATTGAAAGGCCATTTCACACTTGTCATCCCATTTGAAAGGAACATTCTTATGCAATAGATGTGTGAAAGGTAGACTTTTATCTGCCAGTTGTGCGATGAACCTTCATATAGATTGAAGTCATCCTTGTAATGACCTCAACTGACTGATATTCCTTAGTGGAGGAATCTCCATGATTGCTTGTACCTTGGCAGGATCTACTTCAATTCCTTTTGCTAATACTATGTATCCTAAGAGCTTTCCAAATGTGACCCTGAAAACACATTTCTTGGGGTTGAGGCGAACTTAGAAATTTTCTAACCTTGCAAAGATTTTGGATAACACTTCAAGATGTCCTTCTCTTTTGTATGAATTTTCCAATATATCATCTACATAATCTTCCATGAATGTGTGCATCATGTCATGAAAAATTCCAGTCATAGCTCTTTGATATGTAGCCCCAGCATTCTTTAGACCAAAAGGCATGACGTCCCAACAATAAGTCCCCCATGGACATGTGAAATTTGTTTTGTCCTGGTCTTCAGGTGCAATATTGATTTTGTTGTAACCAGAAAAACCATCCATTAGTGAATACATGGCATGTCCAGCTGTCAGATCAACTATAGTATCGATGTTTGGAAATGGGAAGTCATCCTTGAGACATGCCTTATTAAGATCTCTAAAATTTGTGCAAATTCTGATATGTATGTCTGGTTTGGACATAGGAACAATGTTGGAGATCCATTTTGCATAGTCGATTGATCTTATAAATCCCACATCAGGAGTTTTTTGAGTTCTTTAACAAGTAGTGCAACATGAGGATGTATCTTTCTAAGTTTTTGTTTCACAAGCTTAACTCCTGGTTTGATGGACAAGTGATGCATTATGAGATTGGGATCAAGACCTGGCATGTCTGCATAAGACTAGGAAAAGTTGACTTGATTTTCTCTTAGAAATTCCATGAACTCAGGTACTTCTTTATCTGTCATTGATGCAGCTAACTATAGAATTCTTGGTTTTTCTGAAGTTTCAAGATTAACCTCTTTTGTAGACTCAACCAAGATAGGTGATCACCCATGATAGTGCTCAGGGAGAGTTTCAAGCTTCCCATCATTTGGTTCCTTAAAAAAAATTTCACCATCTGATACGCTCTTTGTTTTATCTTTTGTTTGATCTAACACTGCCAGATTCTAGTTTTCACCGTTAGATCTTTCTTTTTGTGTTTTTTTTTTTTGCAACAAGGAGACTTGACACTCTCCTGATTAAAGACTCTATGCCAAAAATCACTAGTGGAACAATCATTTGTGTCATCTATAGAAACGAAGTTCACGATAGATTCATCGCTTGGAAACATAGGTATATCAATAGGTACGGACGAATCCCAGTCAATGAGATCAGGATGGACCAAAGGTAGCAGGTCATCGGGTTGCGTGAAATTGGCTATGGTTATGATCATCACGGAGTTTTCTGTAGGATCTGAGGTATGAGGAAAATCAATGATGGTACTATACTCACGATAGTCTTGTTCATTGAAATCTGACTCAGTATCACTAGAATCATAGTTACCTTGTAGGTCAGATCCTTGTGGTTGGGACCCTGACCCTTCACCTTCGATTAGAGTTGGGGTATACTTGTGTATCACATCAACCTTTTTGTCCCTCTAGATCTCATTATTGTAGATGGTGTCCCATTTGTATTCACCAGAATTTGTGTCAGAGTTATTATCCACGAAATTTTGAATTGTTGCCAAACATGCTTCTCTTGTATCAGAACCTTTTTGCAATGTGAGGACAGTATCATGCAACCACTTGGATGTTATTTCTTTTGAGTTAGTATCATAGCCTAGTCTTTTTTTATCATTTGCAGCAAGTCCTAGAAGGTGAATAGGCTCAACTACTCCTTTTCTCTTTCCAATAGGACCATTACCATCATAGCCCATCTTTTGCATGATTGAATACCCTTTACTATATTGATCAATTAGTATTTTGACATTGAGGACTGTTTCATCTTCATCTTTATAGAGCCAATTTAGAACTTCTCTATCCTCAGGATCTTCCATTTGGAGTTTTCCTTTGATAAATCATCTATTAAACAATGTACTTGGCTTTGTTAGTGGTTGCGTTGATGTTGATGCTACAGATATATGTTTTTGTGTGATAGAAGGTTGCCCATGTGATTGAGGTGATGTAGGTAGATTAGCAAGACAGAGAGAGTACTCCCCAACTCCATTGTCCTTGAACCGTAGTTGCTTGTCAAATATTTTTGTTAACTGATTGATTTGTGTATCAACTTTGGGAGAAGTACTAGCAAGAGCTTCTCGATTGTTGGAAACCAAAGTATCTTGACTAGCTTTGATGTTGGCAGAAGTTTGACTGTTCGAATTATCGGCTAGTATTGTGATCTCCTGTCCGTCATAAGGAAACTTAAGACATTTGTGATATGTGGATGGGACAGCTTGCATTTCATGGATCCAAGGACGACCCAACAAGATGTTATATGCAAGATCATAGTCTAATACTTGACAAAAACTATTCTTGATAACAGGTCCCACTCTGATCGGCAGCATGATTAAACCCTTGGACGCTCTTTCTTCATCATTGTAGGATTTAATGGTAATCTTTCTTTTGGGATCAATAGAATACTCAAAAAATCCTAAGGCCAAAACTAACTTCATGGTACATATGTTCAACCCAGCCCCTCCATCTATTAGGCCGCATCTAACACGAAACTTGTGGATCATGAATTCTAAGTATAACGATGAATTATGGGGATGAGACATGGAAACATCATCTTTTTTGGAGAATGAGAGGCATGTCCGTGAGGACAAGTGTCCCAGCATGGCTTGAAATCAGTCCACATCCATATCAGTGGATACAATTGTTTAAACGAGGTCCTTTTCTAGAATTTCCTTGTGCGCTAGGGAAATCTTCAGGAGTTCTAAGATAGAAATCTGAGCAGGATTTTTTCTAAGTTGATTGACTAATTCATATTGATGTTGAGGTGGGGGCACAGCGGATTTTGAAGAAGCACCCTTTAAGACAACTTTAGCTTGTGTCCTTGTTGTTGCATTGACTTGTCTATATTCCATCTTTTCCTTAACTTTTATAACGTTGACCTGCTTGTTGTCAGTGTAGATATGGTTGATTTTATTATTGTTGATATGATTCACACTTTTTCTAGAAGAATCACCCTTTTGATAGTTGGGCAAAGGGTTGTGTAATGCTTGGTGGTCTTCATTTTATTGTTGGTGTCCTATTGTGATGGTGCCATTTTTTATTAAGTCTTGGATGACATTTTTCGGGGCTTGACAATTATTTGTGCGATGGCCCTTGCACCAATGATAATCACAATAGTATGCATCATCCCATGATGGAGGCTTAACACTGGGTTCAAATTTGCATTGAGGTGGCAAATTAAGGACATTCTTAGCCATCAAATCTTTGAATGCAAATTCTAAAGATTGACCCAGTGGAGTAAAAGTTCTTCTACTAGAGAAGAATGAAGATCATTGTGGATTTGTGTTTGAGGAATTTCCTAAGGTATTGTTGTTATTATTATTTCCACAGTAACCTTGATTGTTGGAATTCCCTTGATTGGGAGTAGAATTTTGATTCACGTTGTTCCATAGAGGGGGAGGATTGTTTCCTTGATTTGTGAAAGAATTGACGTTGTTATAGTTATTGTTGTGAGGAGCACTTGGAGCACTAAGAATAAATGGCTTAGTCAAGACATGATTTGCATCTACAACACCATCATTCACCACATTTTTTTTGCGAGTCCAAAACTTAGATTTGTCATTGTTGTTGTGGTGATTTGAAGAGCTAGGATTGTCCTTATCAATTTTAAGTATCCCTCTCTTAACCAAAGCACCCTCAATGGTTATGGCATTATCAATTAGTTTCTCAAAAGAGGGAGGACAATGTAAATTCAAATGATAGCTCATTTCTGGATCTAAGTTGTTGATGAAGATTTCCATCTTTTCCTTTTCAGGAACAGGACGTGAATATCTAGCAAAAAATCTTCTCCATATTTGAAGAAAAGTAATGAAAGGTTCACCAGGTTTTTGCTTAGCTTTGTAGAGATCTAGCATAGTGATTTGATGTTGGATGTTGTAGGAATATTGTGATATGAACTAGTTGATTAATTCCTCAAATTTCTTGACAGGCGGTGTGATTTTTGATAGACATTCCATAGATTGGCCTCCAAGACTCCTAGGAAACAAATGCATTAAGTGTCCTCATGAGAAAATTCTAAAGTCATGTTTCGAAAGTCTCTAACATGATCGATTGGATCTTATTTCCCATTATAATGGTCGAATTTCAGAATCTCACAATGCTTGGGAAAGGGAACCATGTTGAGACGTTGGTCAAAAGGATAAGGACAGATGTCATCAAGAGCATACTTCTTCGTTGTGGCTCCCCCTTGTAGATCTTTAATTTTTCCTTGTAGTGCTTTAATTTGTTGAGACAAGGCACTAAGATTAGACAGGGGTGTTTCTTTAGGATTGCTCTTTAAGTTCTCAGTATCAAAATTATGAGGCAATTTAGCTCCTTTGTCAGCCAAATATAGGAAATATTTTTCTTTGTTGTGCTCTAAAATATTTTCTAAAGCCTGATGAAATTTAGGATCTTGCTCTACTTCTCTGAGACGACGTTCTTCATCTCATTCATCATCACTATCATTTGGAGTTTTTCCTATATCTTTTAGATGATTAAATGGAAAGGAATTCTCCTCTCTATGATCCATGTTGTTGTTGAAAATGGGATTGTGAGTCACGTTGTAAATGGGATTACTACTCTCACCTTCTTCTTGAATTCCTGGGATATGAGCTTCTTGTTGAATATCCTCTCTCGGCTTATTGTATTGAGATCTTGTAAAAATAGGCATATGATTTTGAAATGTTATTCTAAACTTAGATCACAAGTTTGAGAAGTGAAAAAATGATGATGTCTTGATCTGATAAGATGAAAATCCTATGATATGATCAAAGACGTTCCTAACTCTTGATTGTGGCTTCCAAGATGAAAGGATATCAGAATCTTGTTGGGGAAGTTGAATCAATAATTAGAAACTTGTTTGAAGAGATGCACTTTTTGAGCTTTGATCACAGTCTCAAAAAATGATAAGTGTATCAAATAGCCTAATTTGTTTTCAGGATCAGTGAATGATTTGGCTGGGATGAGTGGGATATTCAATTGAGGGTTGCGATATGAAATCAAACTCAAGAGGTTGATTGTGATTGTGTCGGTTAGATAGAGCTCTTCTTTGGAAATAGGCTGGGAATAAAAAGGCTCTACAATGTACTCATCAGTAAATCCCCTAACAAAATCTTGGTACCGATGAAGGAATTCGCGATAGTGAAGCAAGACGTTTTGACTCTTGTAAAGGAATTTTCTTTGTTGCAAAGTCTTTTTGTAACCTAAATGTTTCTTAGGTTTCTTGATCCTATTAGAAATTGACTTCCTAAAAAATTTGGTGGATTTCCAATCTCTAAGCATAGAAGATATCCGTGATGTAGCTAGTCCAATGATGGTAGAAACTCAGATTCTGGTAGAAAGGTTGATTCAATCAAATTTTTAGTGCTTTCTTGGATGATTTTAATCTGATTTAACGTGAGGAAAACACAAAAAACACTCTGAAAATAGTTGTTTTTTAAGCCCTATACTAAACATCGAGTGTATGTTCAAAAGATTTCCACTGGTTTTTTGCACAAACAAACACTTTAGGCAAACTCACTCTTAGTACTCAAGTAGCTCATCATAATAACCACAGCCCACATCTTAGAACTGCATTGACTCACACAGCCATGTCACCCCCGAAGGGGCACCCATGTTTTTGTCTTTTCCAAGTGCGTACTCAGAGTGACGGAAGTGGATACCGGATCCCCTGAGCAAGCAGTCCTTGGTAGTTATATGGTGAGTATCTTGGGGGCAGATTCTTCCCTCCCCTTGCACTGTGAGTATTATAATGTTTGGCTACTGACTCGGCTAGCTTCTACACTAGGTTCTTAGTAAGGGTTTCCATTCAGTGCGACAAATGATAAACTCCCTCAGGAGACCTCCCAACCTTTAGAACAAAGGCTTTGGGGATGGTTATCTTGCACACTACCGTCGAATTGTGGACTTTCCCCAAATTTTCTTTTGATTATAGTGGGTTGGAAAACTTGGCTTTAGTTGTTACCACTTAGGTCGTTCCTCTTGGGTGATTACTTTTTCCCACAAGAGTAGGCCCTCTAAAGGATTTAAGAAAGCATGTAAAATTGCATGAATTAAAAAGGTAGTTCTGGTATTCTGATCACCCAGTTAAGGGGAGAGCATAGACCTATTGTCGCAGACAAAGCAAATAGTGTTCTTTTTAGAGCCCAAATCACAATTATCTAAACTATGTGAAGATAATTGCTTCACGAAAACAAGTTGTTCATTTTAATCGCAAAAATCATTGTGTGGTGACTATCCTACATTGCTTCATTTTAATCCATGTCTATCCTAGGGTTGCTTCTTTTTAAAACCAAATGTGACTATCCTAGATTGGTTCTTTTTAAGCCAGAAAAAGGTCTTGTTTGTGGAAGGCATCAGACTCATAACCTTGTTTAGTTAAAACCTGCATGCACTAAAAGATCATACATATGCGCTAAAACAGACATCAAAAGCATTGCAAAAAACCTTAAATGCGCTAAAAGAAAGCCTAAATGCGCCAATCTAAAAATACATTTTTTTTTTACAAAATTTTAATGAATTAAGCTAAATGTATGCGCCATTATGTTCCTTATATGCACTAAAGTAATCTTCGGATGAGCTGAAACGGTTCCCGGATGCGTCAAAAGACCTGCAAAAGCGCTAAAACAGTTTGCAGATGCACTAAATTTTTTTTGTGTGTGCTGAAATATTCGACAGATGCGCTAAGGCATGAATTTTTTTGAAAAGCCGAACTTCAGAATGTGAAATCCTATCAGAAAACTTGCAAGTAGATGTTAAAAACAGAGCAAGGCCCCATGGTGGGTGCCAAAAATGCGTGATTGATTAAGTGTGCAAGTTAAAAACATATTCAAGAAGATCAAACACATCGATAGAACATTATATCAAAGCAAAAAATGAAATAAAATCAGTGCAAACTCAGTTTTATGCCCTTGATGTCGTCTTATCATCCTCTATCTCCAGTAATTTTGTCGATTCCAACTATTGCTCTCAGATTTTACTGGGCTCAACAAACAGTCCTCCCAGAGAATGAGATTGTAGATGATGGATGCATGCTATGCTAAGATATGATTATGCTGATTAAATGGTGCATGATTGCAGATTGCTATGATTACTTGATAAAGAAACTACGATTACGAATGCTCTTAATTCTGATAATAAATGCTAACTGAATACAACTATTCTCTAACCGCCTATCGCCCAATAGAACAAATGCTTGGATATGCAGGAATATTTATAGAGATTTCAAAGGATTGTGATTGGCTGATGCAATCAACGACTGTGATAATCCTGGCAGATCAAACGTTTAAAGATGGAGAAGATTGGAGAGAAAAATAGAAGAACAACAGAAAGTGGGATTTGTTTCCTCTTTCATGAAAAAAATCATCTTTTTAGAGGATTTTGGAAAGATTTAAGAAGATAAATAATGAATTATAAATTCAATTATTTATTTATGGGTGACATGGAAATTTTTCTCAATTAAATAATCATTTAATTAAGACTTGAAGAATAATAAAATATTTCATAATTAAATAAAAAATTTAATTATGATTTGAAAAGATATGGACATTAATTAAATAAAGATTTAGGAAAAGACATGTAGATGAAATTAATTAAATAAAATATTTAATTAATTAGAAGAAAGATTTGAATAGGAGAAAGGAAATATTTAAATTTAATTAAATCAAAAGAATTAATTAAATTCAAAAGGTGATAATTAATTAAGATAAATAAAGGGTATTTATTTAATTAATTAAGTAGACATATGAATGTGAAATAATTAAATAAAGTGAATTTATTTAATTAAGGTGGAAGAATAAAGTGAATGAACAATATAATTTAATTAATTAAATTTAATCATATGTAGAGGACTTTAGAGAAATTAATTAAATCATAAATATTTAATTAAATGCCAAGATTAATTAGACATGACCAATTTTATGCATATACATTTCCTAATGCTAATTCTAAGAAGAGAATGCAGATTAAGGTTCAAATTTCAAATTACAATTCATTAAAGATGCACATTACCAAGAAATAGATAAGAACAAATTTCACACAACATAGAATAGACACCAGATTTAACGTGGGAAAACCCTTTCGGGAGAAAAACCCACCACACCAAGAAAAAACTCTTTGTATTACAGTGAAAAAAAGGTCCACATACAGAGTTACAATTTCTTTCTTCCAGATGTCAATTCAGACATTCAATACATGCAACATTACAAACTCGATCTATCTCGTTCTCTATCTCAAACTCACAACTCAACTCCTATCGCTATTCCAATGCATTACACATTGTAGCATTTCCTTTCCATGTGAGAAATCACAATCAACCTGCATCACTAGACCCATACGGGAAACATACCAATTCGGTTCCCATTCATAATAGCAGACCAACCATCACACAACAATTACCATATCGGTCCATCTCGAAGAGACACACTCCAATCTCTTTCCCTTTTGTTCGAGTCTCACTAATGCATGCATATCACAATACATTGTTGATCAAAACAACCATGTCGAAGAGAGATTCCAGATTCTCCCATCGACACACCAAGGTCTCATCGATGTCCACTTTACTATCCATGTGGTTCCCACTACTGAATCAGCATGCCTTGAACCACCTATCGCTATCCACTTGATAGCTCGGATCCCACCACATTCATCGACATAACAAACTTTGTCAAAGAGACATCTTCCAAAGTCACAGCGAACAACCAATGTCTCACCGACGAGAGCTGTCAAGACTTGTTCTAGATGTCGATGAGACTTTTCACAATGTCGCATCGACCACCCATAGTCACACCGATAGGAGTCTTACAGCTTAGCATCGACATGTCGAGGAGACATAACTCAATGTCCTAGAAATTTCATAACCTCTCACCGACAATGCCACCACAAGGGATTACAGTTTGTCCAGAAGACAATGAATGAACTCGCGCCGATAGAGGGATCTCTTGCTGACAAGCTGCCAAGTCAAAAAAAACCCAAACTTCAGAACCTCCAATTAGAGGTTAGGAATTTTCCAAAACCTACAACATGGTGATAACAAAGGGATGCCGCCAACACCACAAGCTCAGACCATCATGAAGACAAAGAGAGAGGTCTCGTTGACCACGCAGTCTCACCGATGGAGCTATGTGAAATGTTGAGGACTTCATATGAGGTCATGCTAACAAAATAATGTCTTGTTGATAAAGACCAACTAATCATTGTTTGCTACCATTAGGCATGCTAGTAAGCTGAGGCACAATTTCAACAGTAATTTTATTCTGTGAGACCTTACAAGGAGTAGTAGCGGAATGGTTTTACACTCTTACTCCTGGTTCTGTTACCAATTGGGCTACTCTTTGTACCAAATTTGAAGAACATTTCAAGCTTGATGAAGATGCACATGCCTTTTTGGCACAACTTACAACTATGAGAAAAGAAGCACATGAATCCATGTGCGAGTTCATGGCCAAATTCAATAAGTTGGTAACGAGGATTCCTATTGATGCTAAGCTAATGACACATAATCTCAAATATTTCTTCATTAAAACACAACTACCAAAGGTAAGTTTCTTATTGTGGAGGGAAATTCTGGTTGATCTTGAAGTAGCACAATAGTTGGCTACTAGCTTCGAATATGATTTGATTCTTGTTGGAAAAATAAGAAAAGAAACGAATAAATTATAAAGGCCAAGCATCTTCATCTTCATCTACCAACACAAGCACCGATCCTATGATGCAGAAACTAGAAAATGAATGAGTAGCTTTGAAGAAACAAGTTTCTCAAGGTTCATCTAATCCTCCATACAAAGATGTTCCAAGGAGAACCTTTCCAAATTCTTCTAACTATTCTAGTAATATAAACCAAAATAGACTTTTTGCATCGCAAGGAAGACTTTCTCTTGAAGCTCCTCCCACCAATACAATCGTGGGTTATTATGAAGTTGAGCAAGATGATTATGCGCAACCAAAATTTCCTATTGAAGAAAATGTCGATCAATTCTAGGAGGAGGAAGCAGATCTAGCTAGCGACTCAAATATTGACTTTTTACATGTTGAAAATGAATCTAATGAAGAGGATCTTGTGACTAATGCTTATGTTGTGCTCACTTGTTCGTAACAAAATCAACTTGACCAAACTCAAGTTGATGTGACAAAAGCAAAGGATAGTTCACGACCATTAGTGACTATTGCTAAAAGGGGAACTCCTTTACTAGTGCAACCCAAAGATACAACAACCAATAAGCAAGTAAATACCACTCGTCCTCCTATAGTTTCCTCAACACCAAAGGCCAATACTTAGGTTCCAAAGACTAGTGCTCCATTTTAAAACCTACCAACGAGATTACCCCATATTCTTTGCAAATTTATTTCCAAGCCTTTGATATTATTGATCATGTTAGCTCTCAAAAACGCAGGCGAAATGCCTCAAGAGGTTGCCAATCTCTTGGTACGTTTTAGGGTAACAGACAAGGCCAAATGGTTTAGACCTTTTACTCTTCAGGTGCTACTAGACCTAGGCGGGTGTACCTATATGAATAAAGCAAACTTAAGGTTGTATGACTTGACTGGATTGATGGATCTATTACGATGGCACAAATGTAATAGATAAAAGCTTGCAAACTACTCCTACTCCTAATATTAAACTTGAAATGTGAATGTTCTTGAACAAGGATTTTATTCTAAGATGTGGATGGTGTGACCAATGCCTACTTCTGTTGGGCTAATGGAGTCAAGAAGTAAATGATATGTGTTTTCCCCCCTTTTGTCTTAACTCTAGTTGCTAGGCATTTTGAGAATGAGGTTCTATGACTGGCATAAAACTTCACTAAATTTATGACTTGCATAAATTGTGCTGGAATATTTTTTTTACCAGGCTCTTCTTCAATTATCCAAAAGAAATCTTTAAATCACTGTGATTCATCCAAAATAATTTAAATCTGACTTGCAGACACCAATTGATTAATTCACACAAAATGGGAATACATTTCGATAAATCGGAGATATACTTGATATACTAATTTAAATGATTAAAAGACCTCAAGTTGGAGACAACCAGATAAAAATGTAAATAATTTCATCACAACAACTGAACACCAAGAAAGGATTTCACCAAATTTATGCATTCTTCTTCATTAAATAATTTGAAAGGATTTTACAATATACAACATAATGTTTTATTTTGGCAACAGTTTACCCTATCCAACTACCTAATCTACTGATCATTTTTTCTAACTCTCGAATCATCCCTTATGATACAATTTCACTTTGTACATATGCATTACTATTTTAGGGTTACAACCCTTCAAGACACCTATTTGCTGCAATGCTTCAGTTAATTTATCTCGGTAAAATAAAATATTTAATTAGTTTCCCTTTTGGAAAATTAAATATTTTAACTTTAATCTTTATTTGCATCTTGGTGAAAATCAATGTTGGTAGTTATCTTTGCTGGAAACTTTGATTTTCTCTCAAAATAAATCCTCTAGGTAAAATTAATTACTCCTTCTAGATAATTATGCTCATTTAATTATCTTGGTGAAAAAATGTGTTACTCTGAAGTGAAATATTTTATATTTTCACTTTTTTATGAGAAACTTCCTTCCCGAAAATATTTTCAGTCCAGGTGTAATTATTTTAATAAATTTCAAATTTTCATTCTTCCTCATAGACTTCTTGTGAGAAATAAAGTGCTTCATGATATTTTAAAGTGGAAAATATCTTGTTCATTTACCCATGTGCATTTTCACGTATTTGAGAAAATAT
The DNA here is from genome assembly GCA_007258455.2 of Sequoia sempervirens. Lineage (NCBI taxonomy): Eukaryota > Viridiplantae > Streptophyta > Pinopsida > Cupressales > Cupressaceae > Sequoia > Sequoia sempervirens. The sequence goes on from VDFB02346510.1 coordinate 54,178, forward strand.
TCTTTTGGATAAAAGTAATTACCCATTTTACCATTTGTCTCCCTTTTAAACTCCTTGGTGAAAATGTTTTATAAATGTTATTATGCCCTTCATGTTTTATACTTCCATCGCGCTTTATCCTCAAATTATATGCATATTAGTTTTTCGGGATATCTTCCATTTGATTCCTACTAACATCAATTTCTCCTCCCGATGAAGTTTCATCGGTGTGACTTTACACTATTAGGGGCTCCAAGATAACTCCTATCGATGTAATATCTCTTGCCGATGAAGTCTCCATCGACAAGACTTGTATGATCGGTGTGATTTTTTTACCTAATTAACTTTCTCTTGCCGACCAGGCTTTTTTCTACTGTGTTGTTTTTAGGGTTTACTTCTCGGTTGATTCTAGACCAAGATGATCAAAATCTTCTATCACTCTCATGACTTTTATCCTGCAATAATTATCACCAACCCTTGTGTTCCCATAGATGCATCCAGATCTTTGTAGGGTATTTGATGTATTGTGAAGAAATCATTGTTGCTCCTATGTAAAATTTCCATCACAATATCAAGTTTGGATTTTTTATTTATGATTTCAACTCGAATGCCATTTCCCAATGCCTCCATGAACGTCTGATGAGCCAACTCTACATCATCTGATTGTTCTTTCACTATTATCACCTGCTACCAACTGTGCTATCCTTGTTTTCCATGAAAGCAGAACATCGTAGATATCCATGATTAGTATATGACATCTCTATCTTTGCCAGTGATTGACTCTTCAAATCAACCCTCTCTATTGTGGGTTTTGAATCACCAATAACATGCTGACACTTACCAGTAAGAGAAGCCAAAAATGGTGAATAACACACTTCACCTGAAGCAATAAACTGAGATTTACTTGCATCGTTTCCATCTGAGGAATTTCCATGACGTTTTTTCTAATTTCTGGTGCTTCCATATTGTGTGCATGTGTTAATCAGGGAACTTGCAGATTTGATGCTTTCATCCAACAAATCTTAATAAATCATTTTTTAATCTACTCTCCTTGCATGATCTATTCGGAATCCTGAGGCAAGTTATTCACCATATTTTAGCGAAATCTTCAGGCACTCTATTCATGACTGGATCACTTTATGGTATGTTTTACTTTGCATTTGTGAGGGATGCGTTTGAAGGGCGGTTGTGGCCTTGAAAGAGTGGGGTAGTATCATTAAGGATGTTGCCGTCAAAGTCATCCATGGCTCATAATTACTTTAACAAAGTGATTCATAACTATTCTTTTGTTCACTAAATCAACTGAAAATATGACTTGGGTGAGTCAAAGAAACTGTCTAATTCTCGTGACAATAGTATCAGCCTTATGCCATATCATTTTTACTGGATCAATTTTGACAATTTAGAACATATTTTTGTACAAATTGCAGAGCTTTATTACAGAAAAAATAACATCATGCAGCGGCCTAACTTCATCGTCGGTCCACATCGATACTTGAATGTGTAGGTATTCAAGGGGCTACTTTATTAAATTTTGAAAAAATTAGATGCCAAGAGCTGAATTCTGGTAACATATTTTTTGATAAGTGTTGCTCAATGTTGGCATGCGAATAATGAGAAACAAAATCCCTTCAAGCTTCAAATATTCTTCAACCTTCAACAAGTAATTTTGACAAGAATTCTTCTTAATCCATGATGCACCCTTTTTAAAATAATATACTTCAACCTATTCCAATATAGCAATTCACGTACTCCTGAGTGCATAATCAGATTTTTCAATATGGGAGCCTAAAATTTACATGAAATTTTAGGCTCCAACAGATCACACGAAGAGGGAAAAGATACAAATGTTTGAGGCTGAATATCTAAAGGCCAATCTTGACCAGTTTGATAGATTGGTTGAATTTGTTAAAGATAAGAGAACTCACCCTAGTAGAGATTCATCTTTAGATATCCCTATTGTTCCAAAAACTAAGTTTCCTCAAAGCAACTTAGTTTCTATTCCTTCATTTGTTCCTGTAAGAATAGACTCGTTCTACAACTCTTTGCTTGTTAACGGTTTTAAGTTAATTAACTGTGTAATAGATTTTGGTGCATCTGACAATGTCATGCCTACCCAGGTAGCTATTGCTTTTGGTATGAATCTTACAAAGACTTTTTGTCATTGCTTCTCTAAGGAGAATAAACAAGGGCCTTTGATCGGGAAAATCAAGAATGCACAGTTTGCATTCATTAAATATCTAAAGAAGAAAATCAAGATGACGGTCTGGTTGCAGATGTTCCTGCATCCTAAGGTATTTTTCTTGGATGAAACTTTTGTAAGGATGTAGGAGGTGAGTTTAATATGGATATGTTTGAAGCTCAAATACCCATCAAGGGTGTTATGCAAAAGTTGTTTTCTGAAAGGGAATTAATTTTTTTGTGACGAAGTTAGATGATCCAAAATCTCAAATCCTGTTTGAGTCATCAAGTATAGGAATGTACATTTTGCAAACGGATGAAGATGTTGAATATTCAAATAAAAATAAAAGCAATGAGTTAGAAATTGATGGCTCATCCATTTCAAAGAAAGAATCATCTTCTTCAAAAGAATTGTATTTGGATGATATGTCATTTACTAATGATGAAACTACATCTGAAGAAAAAGTTTCAATTTTTAAACTGCCAGTCTTGGTGATCCAAATGACATTTGGATAATTGAGTTTGATAGTAATTGCTCATCCACAGGTTCAAAAGCATGAATTGTTTTTATTTCCCTACAAGGAAAATTATTTCCTTTTTCTTTTAAACTTCAGTTTAACAACACTAGCAGTACCGCAGAATGTGAAGCATTGTTGTTGAGAATGGAAGTTGCATGAAGGAAAGGGATAAGAAATTTACATGCTCAAGGTGATGCTGAATTAGTCATTTTCCAAGTGAGAAACTTGTATCAAACTAAGAATGAGTGACTAAGGCATTACCGAAATCTGGTTCAGGATGGTATAGAAGCGTTTGAAGCTTTTAATACTTCTATTGTCCCAAGAGAGTACAATGACAGCTAATTCATTGGCAGTATCAGCTACGCTCTTGATTCCACACAAATATTTTCATGGTTCTACCTACACCATTGAGCTGGTTTTTCATCTAAGTGTTCCAGAAAAATTAGAAAATTGGCAAATTTTCAATGATGATCATTAGATCGTGGCATTTCTAGAGAAGGAATTTTTTTTTAATGAATTATACTTTGAATTTAGTGACTCTCCACCCCAAGAATCTATTTCCAAAATTGATCCAATTACTGGTGAAGAGGTTCTACAACTTAAAGGGAATAAAATTCCCAAGGGATTGGTGTCCCTAAAAATACTTTTTGAAAAACATGATCATTATGTCAAAAGCAACAACAGTCTAATTCTAAATCATCTAATGAAGTTGATAAAATCAACTTGGGAACTGAAGCAGATCCTAAAATGGTGAATATTAGAAAGTGTTGTACTCCTGAAGAGAAAAATAAATTTGTTGAATTTTTATGGAAATACATTGATGTACTTGCATACTCATATGAGGATTTGAAGTCTTTTCGCCCAAAGAAATTTCAACACGAAATTCCACTGAAGGTGGGATCATTTCCTTATAAATAGAAGCAAAGGCAGTATAATCGTAAGTTTTATAGAACCATTCTTTCAGAGATCCAAAAGATGTTGAATGCTAGGATCATATTTCCTATCCACCATTCAACATGGATAGCCAATATTGTTCTAGTTCATAAGAAGAATGGGGAAATTCGCATATGTGTGGATTTCAAAAATTTGAATCAGTTATCATTGAAAGATAACTATCCTCTTCCAGTGATGGATCAAGTCTTGCAAATGGACTAGATCTGAGATGCTATCTAGTTTAGATGGTTTATAAGGGTACAACCAAGTGGAGGTCAGTGCAGTTGATCAACATAAGATCACCTTCACCACACCATGGGGTACTTTTGCATATCACAAAATGCCTTTTGGTCTTATCAATGTTAGTGCTACACTTCAACGAGCAATGGACTTGGCTTTCTATGATGTCATTGGTAAGTTCATTGTAGTTTATCTCAATGATCTAGCAATCTTTTCCAAAAGTCATCAAGAGCATTTTAGTCATTTGAGACAAGTCTTAGAGAGGTGCCGACAACATGGAATTTCTTTGAATCCCAAGAAGTCAATTTTTTTGGGTTACAGAGGGTAAACTACTTGGTCACATCGTGTCCAAGGAGGGTATCAAAATTTATCTTGAATGGGTCAAAGTAATTCAAGCTCTTACTCTACCAATGAGTAAGAAAGTAGTTCACTCTTTCTTCGGTAAGGTGAATTTCCTATGAAGGTTTGTCCCTAACTTTGCAGAAAAGATACATCATATTATGAATATGATGAAGGGAAATACTAGTTTTCATTGGTCTGTAAAAGGTAAATCTACGTTTAATGATATTAAAGAATCTGTTGCACATGCACCAATGTTAGTCTACCTAGATTACACTAAGGAGTTCATTATGTATAGTTATGCTTCCAAGCATACACTATCAGCTATTTTGGTGCAGAAAAATAGTGAGGGGTTCGAGTCCCCAATTGCGTTCATGAGTTGAAATGCTCTCAAATGGAAAAACATGCATTCTCTATGGTTAAGGTAGTGAAGCATTTTCAATTCTACATACTTAACAATCATGTCACTGCACTAGTGTTTGATTCTATTGTCAAGTCAATCTTGATATAGTAAGAGTTTGGTACAAAAAGGGATGACTGGATTGCCAAAATTCAAGAGTATGGCATGGACATAAATCCCACAAAGTTGGTGTGTGGTAAAGGTTTGTGCCAGCTTATTGCTGACAATAATCTTGATCAAGTTTTTGATTATGAGGAGGTAAGCTCTGAAGATATTCCTACTATTCTATTCGTCAGTACAACTGATGAATGGTATTCCAATATTGCTTACTTTCTAACATAAGGGGAATGTCTGGAGCATTTGAAACATAAGGAGAAAAGGACAGTCAAGCTCAAAGAAGAAATTGTTTTCTTATGGGACAATGATTTGTACAAAAGGAGCTTGGATGGTATTTTTCTACGTTGTGTTGACAAGGCACAACAAAGCAAGCTGTTGGAATCATTCCACTTGGCATGTGGTGGAAATTTTTCTACACCGGTTATAGGTCACAAGATTTTGTGAGCTAAGTACTATTGGCATACATTATTTCAATATGCATACAATTGGGTGTGTAGATGCGAACTATGTCAATAGTTCGTAGGAAAGCCTAAGTTGGCTACTCTTCCACTCAAGCTAGTTGTCATTCAAGAGCCCTTCTAAAAATGGGGCATTGAATTCATTAGTGTTGTAAATCCACCTTCAAGTGAAGGACATGTTTATGTTCTCACAACCACTAATTACTTCACCAAGTGGGTGGAGGCTCCACCAGTGAAACATGCCACTTCAGAGGTAGTTTGCAAATTCTTGAAGGAGAATATCAGTTCTAGGTTTGATGTGCCAAACAAAATTCTAGCATACAATGCTACTACATTATCGTCAAGTGAAATTACATAGTTTTTTTTTGAACATGGAATCACGTTATCGCATTCATCAGATTATTACCCTCAAGGTAATGGTCAGGTAGAATCCAGCAATAAGAACCTGGTTACTATCATCCGCAAGTTAGTTGATGAGAATCAAAGTTCATGTCATAAGGCATTGTATGATGTTTTGTGGGCTAACAGAATTACCCCCAATTAGGCGATAGGAATGTCACCATTCTTTTAAAAGGCACAGGACAATTGAGGGGGGGGTTGAATCAGTTGTCACGAAAATTCAAACTTAAAACTCCAACACTTATCAATTCCACAACCACACTATTCTGTTATTAAGTATGAACATGAAACACAAATAAATTAAACTAAAATCAACACAATGAACACCAAATTTTATGTGGAAAACCCAATGAGGGAAAAACCATGATGAGGATTAACTCACAATATAAAGAGATAGAAAAACTGATTACAAAGGCTTACTGCCAAGGGCTCACTGCCCAAAAGAGGACTCATTGTCCAGATACAAAGGCTCACTGCCTATAGAAAGGAATCATTGTCCAACAAGGAGGCTCACTGACTATTGATACAAAAAATAAAAAAATATCCACCACAACAATTAACACACATCCACAACCTTGATCAAAATATTACATAAACCTTTAGCTCATTGCCTTCAGGAATCTAACACAATGAAGTACTGCTACCCAACTTACTTTCACACACTTCTACTCTTAATTTGTGGCTTACTTTGTCACTTTGCATCATCATTCAATTCTTTGCAATTCGACTTGCATTTATACCATCTTCAACCCTAGAAACTTTCTCCAAGGTCGGCCACATACACCTCATTTCATAAATTCAAATCAGGTCAGCAACTCAACATTCCCGTGGTGGAAAGGAATGAGAGTAGACCAATAAAAATACTTAACCAAGACCAAAAAAATAATGTCTCAGATCAACCACATGCTTCCTTAATTAAATTAAAATTTTCAAATGAAGTGTAAACACCAGGTCGACCAAACCTAATGAAAACATAAATGAACATTGATTTACACGCTTCCCAAAAAGAAGATAGCACATGGACGATGCAAAATGCTTCATTATGTATGAGAACACATCTCGGGTTTCTTTAGATACATCCACAACAAGTGCAACAATCTTTGAACATCGAACTCCTTCCATCAATCCATCTGGATTGTGCAAACACATATAGCAACTTTGAAACTTGACTTCTGGATCACCAAACCACAAGCATATTTTCTAGAACCAAGAGAACACCATTATAGGACACATTCCAGATCTGCAAGATCTGAAATAGAACAATGGAGGACTGCAGAGTAGAAACATTTCTCCCAATCATAGAAAGATAACTCTGCCAAAACGGTTCACACATCGATGAAAGTAACTTTCACATCCCATCAAACCAGAAGCTACAACTCAGGAGATATCACTACTAGATCACTATTAGAAAACTTCATATTTTCACAAGCATAGGATCAACACATGAGAAATGTGAAGCACATACCCGAGCACATTCTAAACACATTCATAATTTTGACTTCCCTCTTTATTAATTTTCTCAAAAGCACTTGGAAACTCATCAATTTAGCACATCTGCAACATCATAAGGATAGCTCCATGTACTCACAACATCTCAACAATATCTCAATTATACATGCACAATATGCAATAAATTGAACTGTATTGACATCAATGAGAACACCACCAAACTTTCTCATACTTGCAACAATCTCCCCCTTTATCATTGATGGTAACACATGATATGAAAAACCATCAAAGACAACATCCTACACAATATTCCTCTACTACTGTTTTTGACATGACTATCTCTCCCCCTTTTAAATCAATGGAAAAGATCAAAAACCTTGATCACTCCCCCTTAGGAGTGCACCCATTCAACTCATATTGCAACAATGAAAACCTTTTCTACTCCCCCTACAAAGTAGACCCATTCATCAGTCCAGATAGATGAAGATTTTGTGAATTCACTGGACTAATGCACCTTCATGTGCACCTAGTTCAAAGGACCAATGACCCCCCACCTCTCCCTAAGATACTCAAAAGTATCCTTCGGAAGAGCCTTAGTAAATATATTTGCAATTTGTTCCTTTGTTGTCACATACTCCAACCTGAATTCATTCTCCAACACTTTTTCTCTCAGGAAATGATATCTGATAGATATGTGTTTTGTTCTTAAATGCATAACTAGATTCTTTGAAATGTTTATAGCACTTGTGTTGTCACAGAAAATAGGAATAGGATCATCACATATTACTCCAATGTCTTTCAAAGTTTGCTTCATCCACAAAACCTGTGTGTAGTAGGATGCTGCAGCAATATATTCTACCTCTATAGTGGATAAAGAAACTAAGTCTTGTTTCTTACTCAACCAAGAAACCAATCTTTTTCCAAGAAAGAAAGCACCCCCACTGGTACTCTTCCGGTCATCTACACAACCAACCCAATCTACATCGATATAAGCACTCAAGGTGAAATCAACACTGTTAGGATACCATAATCCATGATCCAGTGTACCTTTAAGATATCTAAATATCCTCTTTACTACTATAACATGTGCCTCTTTAGGATTTTCTTGAAATTTGGAAACTAGACATACTACATGCATAATATCTATTCTGGTAGCAGTAAGATACAACAGCCCACCAATCATAGATTTGTATTTGCTCTAATCAGTTTTAGCAAATTCATCATCTTTACTCAGCTTACATTCGGTCACCATAGGAGTACTAACCAGTTTGGATTCATCTATTCCAAAATTCTTCAACAGCTCTTTCACGTATTTAGATTGTGAAATGAATATCTCCTTATCATTTTGATTCACTTGAAGACCAAGAAATATATTCAACTCACCAATCATGAAAATTTTAAATTCTTTTTGCATTTCTTCAACAAATCTTTTACACATGCCTTCATTTCCACCAAAGATGATATCATCAGCATATACTACCACTATTAACATGTTTTTACCTTGCACTTTGAAGTAAAGATTGTTGTCAGTAGAGCCTTTGTTGAATCCTTGCTTTGTTAGGTATCTATCCAATCTTGCATACCAAGCTCTAGGAGCTTGCTTCAATCCATACAATGCCTTCTTCAACTTACAAACCATATCCGGTTTGTCAGATAACTAAAATCCTTCAGGTTGTTCCATGTATACTTCCTCCTCCAATTCACCATTCAGAAATGTTGACTTGATATCCATCTAATATACTTTGAAATCCTTGTGGGAAGAAAATTTCAAAAACATTCTAATAGCTTCCATTATAGCCACAGGGGCAAATGTTTCTTCAAATTATATGCCTTCAGCTTGTGAGTATCCCTTGCATACAAGTCTTGCCTTATTTCTTATAAATTCACCATTTTCATTCAACTTATTTTGAAACACCCATTTTAAACCAATTGCATTCTTATCCATAGGGTCTAGAAACTAATTCCCATGTCTGATTCTTTTCTATTTGTTGCAACTCTTCTTTCATAGCTCTCATCCAATTCTCACCTTCACATGCTTCACTCACAGACTTAGGTTCAATTTTAGAGAGTAAACACATATTTACCTCACCTGCTACTTTACTTCTTGTCTTCACACCTTCACTCTTATCTCCAATTATCTGTTCCTTTGGATGATTCTTCTACACATACTTAGGAGTCTTAGAAACAGGTTCCACTTCATTTTCTTCTTCTTTAGTTTGTTCTTCTTCCTCTTCTTCTTCCTTCTCCTTATTCTCTTCAGGTACTTGTACATAGATAGGATCATCAGGTTCACTTATCTCAATAGTTTTGTGCATGTCTTCATCAACTTTCACATTAGCACTTTTATCAATCTTCCTCAATCTTTTATTAAAGCATCTATATGCTTTGCTGGTAGTAGAGTACCCAAGAAAAATTCCTTCATCAGATCTAGCATCAAAATTTCCAATATTTTCATCATCTCTTTTAATGTAACATTTGCTTCCAAATACCTTGAAGTACTTCACTGTAGGAGTCTTACTAGTCTATAACTCAAAAGGAGTCTTTGTGTTGTTGCCTCTAATGTAAACTCTATTAAGAACATAAACAATAGTGTGTATTGCCTCTCTCCAGTACACATCCAGTACATTTGATTCTTTCATCATGGTTCTTGCACCTTCTTGTACCATCTTGTTTTTCCTCTCAACTACCCCATTCTGGTGAGGGGTTCTCAGAGCAGAAAACTATCCTTTTATGCCATGTTGTTCACAAAATGTATTAAACTCACTAGAAGTGAATTCTCCACCTCTATCATATCTCAAACATTTGATTCTCAATTTCACTTCATTTTCCACTCTTGCTTTGAACACTTTAAACCTATCCAGAGCCTGAGTCTTCTCTCTAAGAAAAGCAACCCATGTCATTCAAGAATAATCATCAATAAGGAGCATGAAATACCTATCACCATTTAGACTTCCTATTCTAGTCGGACCACAGAGGTCGGTATGAATTAACTCCAGCATTTCAGTAGAGATTTCTCTTTTCCCTTAAAGTTGCATCTTATCTATTTCCCTAACTGACAACTTCTGCAAATAGTATTAGCAGGCTTTGTGATTCTAGGCAGACCTTGGACAACATCTCTTGAACTGATTCTAACCAAATTATCAAAGTTTACATGTCCCATTCTTTGGTGACATAACCAACTTTCATTGATTTTAGATATAAGGCATTGACCATCAACTCCCTTAAGCTATAGATGCTTCCATGAGTTCTCCTTCCAGCAACAACCATATCTCTAGATCCTTTTCTGATTTCACAGGTATTATTATGAAACACAAGTTTAAAACCATTGTTACACATCTGTCCAACACTCAAAAGGTTATGCCTCAAACCATTTACATAATATACATCATCAGTGTTGGGTACTCCATCAAAACTAATTGTACCTTTCCCAGAAATATTAGCTCCTAAAACATCACCAAACATGACCAAACCACCATAATAATTTTCAAGTTTAGTGAACTTACTCTTATCTTCAGTCATGTGATTAGAACATCCATTGTCAATCACCCAGTAGTCTTCATCCTGTCTTGCATGAAAGGCGGTGACCAAAGTACCTTCCATCTTATTATTTTTGTTCTCTGGAGCATTCTTCCTTGCACATTTTCCAGGGTTAGCAAATACAAATTTGTTTTCCAAAGCTAAAAACAAGCATTCACTATCATCACCCTCATTTTCAAATTCATCATCAGAAATTTTGGCTTCTTCTTTAACATAATACAACTTCTTGTATTTCTTATCCTTTCTATCTTTATCTATATAATCCTTGTTCTTCTTATGTACAACTCTATTTGGACATCTTGAAGCATAATGACCAATATTACCACAGCTGAAACATTTAAAGGGAAACATACCTTTATAATTTCTGGTACCTTTCTTCAACTTTCTAGTGAAATTCGCTTCCAACTCATCAGAACTATCACTATCTGGATCATCTTCAATCTTCATGGCCTTAAATGTTGTTTTTGTCTTTTCTTCTTTCCTGAACTTTCTCATCTCAAATGTTGTCAAGGTGTCGAATAAATGTTCTTTATTATACTTCTTAGGATCGTGCATCTCTTCAATAACTGAGATCTTATCATGCTATAGCAATCTGATAGGGTTATTAAGATCTTCCCAATTATATCTTCATCTGTCAAGTTTCCCCCTTGATTCCTAACTTCATTTGTTGTCATCTCAACCCTCTGGAAATAGCTTGTGAAATCTTCACCTTCTTCCATTTTCAAATTCTCATATTTGTGCTTTGTCACCAGCTTCTTTGTCAACTTTACTCTTTCATTTCCTTCATACAATTCTTCCAACTTCTTCCAAACTTCATGAGCAG
>VDFB02346511.1:0-41772 GCA_007258455.2 Sequoia sempervirens
CTTCTTAATGGTTATGGTGGAGACATTGTTATCAGTCTACTGGATATGATTAACTATGTATTCATATGCAACACGAGTGTAGTTGTTGATCTTTGGCATTCGACCACGAGCTAGAGGCTTTCCCCCATCCTTGATTCTGTAGGGGATCTTCGAAGATGGTATGATTAGTATTTGAGGATCCTTGTGAGCTATCAATCACTATGTCCCCTTGTTCTATAAGTTCTTGAATTATGTTATTAAGTGTAAAGCATGAGGAGGTATTTTTTCCTTTTTTCATGTGATACTCACAGAAGTCATTCTGTTACACCATGTTTCTTGGTTACCAGATTACTTTTACCTTCATGAGTAAAAGCGATGATAAATGTAAATCATGACTTTAATGTGATTAATAGGTGAATGAAATACACAAATATGCATTAAGATGTTATTACTTTTATAATTATGTTTTGTATACACTAACGGAAAAGATGATGAATGCACAATGCAATGTGGATACTTTAATGCTTTGATGATGCAAATGAATTTCATTTGAATGGATAGCTACCCTTACGATGCATTAAGTTGGATGAAGGAAGGAGTCAAGCTCTCAAGTAAGAGAGGGAGAGTATCACTCAAGAGAGGAGCTTGGTTTGGTAACCCTGATATACCTATTTGAGCTATCACACACTCACACCCTAGTTGGTCAAGTAGAGTCGAGTTAGTTCATGAAATCGGGTAAGTAATATTTGGTCATAGTTTGGGGGTGATTTGAATGACTTTGGTTTTAGTCTTTGGTTTCTTGATTGTTCTTGGTTTGAATTAAAGTGATTGAGACTCCATATTTAGTATACACATGTTTACATATAAAAGTGATTATAGTATCTTGAATTGATCAAGACTTGCATGAATATGTCATATTGCTATATATATGTATATATCAAAGAGGTCAATAATAAGGTAAAGAATATATATATATATATATATATATATATATATATATATATATATTTGTGTGTATAGGGTTGATATATATATATATATTAATCTTATATAAATATATTAATGTATATGCATAATTTGAATTAGTATTATATTTGTACGTGTATTAATATATATAACATTATCTTTAAGAAAGAAAATTGCATATTATATTTCAAAGATAATTGCATATTATATATATATATTATTATTATTTTAATAAACGTATATATATATTTATGTTTTAATATAAACATATAAATATATATATATATATAAATGTTTTAATATATGTTAATATATATTTGAATTGGCATATAATATATATATATATATATATATAAATGTTTTAATATATGTTAATATATATTTGAATTGGCATATAATATATATATATATATATATTATAAAATATATAATATATATATTAATAAAATATATATAGTTGTAGTGTAGAAAAATGTACTCCTTTACATTTTCACACTTTGCTTGGTTCCCTTAATTAAATTGGACTTAATTATGCCTTAATAAGCCCTATTTTACATCTACAAGCCTAATAAATTATATTTTTCGAAGGGGAAACCCAATGACAATGAGTGCAACACATAATGCATTAACTTTAGCAATATGTGTTCTAGGAATAGGGACTTGGGACCCATTTTCCCATGGGAAAATGGGTCCTCCCTAAGCCTTTGAACCCATTTTTAAAACATTTTTTGGCGGTATTTTTATGATTCCAAATTCAAATTTCAATGTTGGCTGGTGATGTTTAATTTTTGGGAAATTAAGGTTATTTCATCAAATCAACTAGAAGTTTTCTATTAAATTTTTGAGAGATCAATCCTAAGAGAAAATATTATTGTTAAGAGCATTCAAGAGTAGATTTATCAAGCATCTACAACAACAATCAAGATCTCAAGCATCATGCATGTTTTTGGAGCTAACATTGTGATGTAGGTTTCAAGATCCAAGTCAAGCATTCATCGAGTAATCAAATCAACATTCAATTCAAGCCATTTCATGAAAGTTTCAATCCCTCAATGATATCCATTCAAGGGTTTCAAATCAAGATTTTTTGGTGAGTTGCAACATAGCATTTGTTCATTCATCATTCCTTTTTGTTTCATTATTTCATTTCAAGGTTTAATTACCAAAACAGGGTTTGACCAAGGCAAACCCCCATTCACCAAAAACAAACAATTTTTCCCTTCTTGTGTATGTGTAGGCTCATAGGTTGAAGAAAATTTGAAGATCTCAAAAGAGAAATTTTGCAAAGTTGCATTTGTTGTCACCTTTGTTGTCAAGCCACAAAAACTTAGATCCCAAATTTATTTCTAGCTTTTTGACAGTGGGATCTGGGGGAATCAGGATTATAGACATAGAAGCAGAAGACCTAAAAAGTGATTTTAGAAATCCCTACAAAGACCCATTCGCCTATAGGTGAATGAGTCCTTGACAGCCCTTTGAAACAAGCTTTTTATGACAGGTGCACAATGTTTAGACCTTCCTAGATCTGCCAAAAATTTGTTTTTTCTATCTATATTATGCTTTAAATTGATGTTTTAAGTTTGAATTGGCATGATTGAGTTGATTTACTATTTTTAGTTTTTCTCCCAAAAGTGTTGTTCAGGTTTATACCCCCATCCTCAATCATAAGAAAATTAGCAAATTCCCTCATTGAGTTGACTCACCTAAGGGTTGTAAGTAAATTCTTTGTGGGGATCTATTTTACCAATGAAATAAAGGAAGATAGGTTCATCTATATCACACACCTCACACATTATCTTTGGTGAACATATTTTTCTATATTTCATTTTGGTGAACCCGGCTTTGTACAACAAATTTCTAAAAATTGGAGTCTATTTCAGCCCTAGATCTAAGTTTTGCACTAATTTTGCATTAGTTGCACAATTATGGTTCTTTAAACTTGCATTGGTGAAAATTGCATTTAGGGTTTAATTTTGCATGTTTGCATCCCTTAAATTCATAAAAATCATAAAATTTGCATTAGATTTGCTTTAATCTTGCATTGTACTTGCATCAAGATTATTCTTTAATCATATAGGTTTAGATTTAGGTTCAAATTACATTTTAAAAATTTTCATCTTGTTCATCATTTGACCTTATTTGCACTTGCATTTAGACACCCTAATCAGGAAAAACCTATTATAGAAATCACTGTTTGCAACCAGAGACAAAAATCACATACAAAAGCTCAAAATTTGAAAATTTCAATTTTAAAAAACCTTGAGCAAGCACCCATTCTCCCATGGGCGAATGAGTTCCTATACAGACATTCCAAACAATTTCTAAGTGCATTTAAATCTCTTTTTTAGCTTCCTATTCCTGCTATTCAAAGTGTATTTTGAAATTCTAAAAAGCAGAATTAGTACATGTGCAAGAAAAGGTGTTATTTTTTCTCATTTGTTGCAAACTCATAAAAATTCTATTGCATTTCAATATTCAAAATCATCAAACCTATAATACAAGTGTTACATTCTGAAGCATTGCATAAGTTGGATAGATTACTCTTCATGTTAGCATGTTTCTTTTTCAAAGATGTGGTTTTGTCATGGTTAATAATGGATTGTATAAGTACAACACCCCATCTTATGAGTACAATTTAGAGAAAATAAATGAGATCATTAAGAAACATGTTATCCATCCCCCCACTATATTTCCCAGTTATGATAACATATTAGTGCAAGAGAACCAAACCATTGACACATTTATTAATATCACCTTTCCTATTCTTCACTCAAACCCTAATATTTATCCCATTTGTGAGGATGATATAATACAAGAGGATACAATCATGGATAATCATGAAAACCATAATTTTTATTCTCCCAATACCTCTCCTGTTGGTGATGAATGTATCTCGGTGAAAGAAGATACAATGATTAAGAATCATGAAAGTCTTGTTTGTCCCTCTCCTCCCACTTGGGAAGATATTATGACACAAGAAGATATCATTGACACATTTCTTAACATTAGTTTACCTAGTCTCCATTCATCTCCCAACATCTCTCCCACTTGTGAGAATGCTTTAGTGAAAGAGGATGCAATCGTAGATAATTATGACAATCATATTTGTTCTTCTCCAAATATATCTATCTTCTCTTTGTGAAGAATAAATTTTGGTATTAGAAGACCCACTCATTGAGAGTCATGAGAATCTTGTTTCTCCCACTCCCAATGCTTCTCCCACTTGGGAAGATATAATTAAACAAAAGGATGCAATAATTTCCAAGCAATAAAATCATAGTTGTTCTTCTCTAGATACGTCCCCTACTTATGATGGAGCTATCTTAAAAGATCCAAACATTGAATGTCATGAAAATCTTGTTTGATCCTCTCCTAAAAACTCTCCTACTAGGGAAGATATCATGGTGCAATAGGATGATAGTATTCATACATGTCCAAAAAATAGTAATGTGTTTTCCTTAGATGAAGATGATAAGGTGACATTAGATTTCCTCTCACTAAAAGATCATCAAAATAAGGATAAGTCTTTTAAAGTTATGAACATTAGATCTGCCTCAAGTCCTCTAATTCTTAGACCTCCTACAAGTCCTCTAATTATTGGTCCTCCTAAGTCATCTCTTGAGCCACTTCTTACCATCTACCCACCCTCACATCAACCTCAAGTGAAAAACAAACCCATACTTATCATAGAACCACCTAAAAAGCAACCATTATCCCTAGGAGATATCTTGAAATTTTACAAGGCAACTTGATAGTAAAAATGCTCCACAACAACTGAGTTATAATATTGTTTCTCACACATATAACACAAGGAACAATAGACCACCACAAACCACTCCCACTTCATTAACATTACCTCAACCCATCTTTACCATTGCTCCTCATTTTCCTTTACATAGTGGGAATGAGTATGACCTTGTTGAACAACTTAAAAATAATCTTGCTAAGATATCCTTATGGGATCTTATTCAAGCCTCACCTAATTATCATAGCATTCTTCAAACTTCCTTGCAACCAATGATGGTCCCTCCTAGTGCACAACTAAATGATGTAACATCCCTAATTCAAGGTATGAACTTGGTCAACTTAGATATTACTTTCCATCAAGATGAGTTACCTCCATTAGAAGTGAAAAAATAAAATGAGACTTTCATGATAGTGGCTTACATTAATAGATGTGGGATAAAGCGAACCCTTGTTGACAATGGCTCAACCCTTAATGTGTGTAGCATAAACCTTTTGGATAAACTTGGAGTAGATAAAATCCAAATACAACCATACTCTTTATCTATCTCTGGGTTTGATATGTAGGAAAATAACCGCCCGGTGTGATCACATTACCTATACAAGTCGAAAAGGCCACATTGCAGACTCTTGTCCATGTATGCAATGCCTTCAACTCTTCATCATACAATGAAGAATGTCTACAACATAAAAGTGTATACAATGAAGGTCGAACCTAAACCAGAAAGTTGTTTGTACACTGGGAAAGACAAGGAAAGTCCTTTGAAAACATTGATACCAAATTCAAAAGTAGAACTCATGCAAGAGGAAGAAAAAGAAAATAATATTGAAAGAGTTACAAAGCTATTGGATGATGATTGGGGTTCATTGGATTTCAACCCTAAATTCATGGGAGAATACAATATACACACAAACCAAGAAAAGAGAAAGAAAGAAACATAATATGAAAACAAGTTGAGTCATCAAAAGCATGTGAGTTCACAACTTTTAGCAAAGAAGAGGAAAACATAAATTATACATCCACATATGAAGAGTGTGATCATGAGAAAACACCAAATCCAAAAGTGATGGAGAAGCTTTATGGAAGAGGTTATGAGCTTTTGAAACAACTTAGTTAAAATGGAAAAGGATGTGGTGCTAGAGAACAAGGCATTCATGTCCACATAGAGCCTAACACACTAGAAAAACTAGTCGTCTTGGTTATTGTCCTTCAAAAGAAAAAAAGAATCACAAAATCCTTCACTCAATACCAACACTATTACAAAAGATTCTTCTAAGACAACTTTAACCTTGGTTCATCCTAAACTAATAGAAACAACTAGCAGTTTTGGTTATTGTCCCTTGAAAGAAATGAAAGAATCAATGAAATCTTCGCTTAATATAAATGTCATCACACAAAACACTCCTAAGACATCTTCAAACACACATCTTAGTAATGATTGGGGTTCATTAGATTTTACACCCTCCTTTAAGGGAGAGTACAAAATCTCACAATCTAAAGAGTCTTGTGTATGTATGACACCTTATACTAAGCAAAAGGTAACTTTTTCACAAAAGAAAGGAACATTTTCTACTATTGATCAAGAGAGTATCTTATCGAGACTTCTCCAAGATCACTTGATATCTCTCCCTCCAAAAACATGAAATAAATTTTACAACAAAATTTCATTTTGTGCATATCATAGAGTTCATGGTCATTCAACTAATGAATGTAACGCTTTGAGTAATAAAATTCAACATCTTAAGGATTGTGGTGCTCTTCCTTGTGCTGATGCACCTATTTCCTCTAATTGATACTGATTTTCATCCTATCATGTTGCTCATCACTATGTGGCATTGGTAGCTTTATGTGTATTGCTCATTGCCATTCATGGTGGTACAATTTTAGGTGCAACCATATCTCTCTTGGAGGCAACATGATAGTTCTTGGTGGTTTTCTTTGTCTCTATGATTGGGGGAAATGATAACTAATTTTTCAAGGTGTGCATTATTTTCAAGGATCACCTCTTCCTCTCTTTCTACTTCAAATACCAACATAGCAAGTTTGTTGACATTTTAATTGGGGGGAATATTGTCCCTTGTTCATTGTTTGCATGTTTCCTTCTTAGTGATGATAGTATACATCTCCTAGGAAGTATGAACTTTTTATTTAGTGTGGTCTTCTCAATTCACTTGATGTTTCTTCTTGGTTGTTTCATTGGGTTTGATATCCGTAAAGATTGTGACCTTTCTTGGCATATATGTTGTAGGGGCACTTAGCTCCTTTATGTAAATAGGGGTATAAAGGTGGTTTTGTTTAATGTTGAGTCATTTTTGGGTGTAATAAGGTCTATTGAGACCATTTCTAAGGTTTTTAGGTGATTAGAGTCTTATGGGGTCCATTTTGCAAAAGTTGTCAATTCTTGCTAATCTTGTCATATTGCAAAAATGAAAAAATGGGAAGTTGAAGGGTTAAAAAGTGAAAAGAATGTTATGAGTTAGTTTTTTTCAGTTGAGGAAGTTTTTGGTGTGTTTAAAAGGATTTTTGTGAACATTGATTGAAGGTTGGAGTTTGTAATTTTGAATTTGAATATCAAAAGCTATACTTCTCCTACACTTTTCCATATATTTTGCTGCTACAGAGGTTTGTACGGCCCCATACAGGTTGATAATGATATGAGTTGGATTGGAATAGGTGCAGGGGTGAATCTTCTTTCATTCCCAATTGATTTTTTTTTATTTCATTTAGATTTGTGAGTTAGAGCATTTTCTTTGTTGACAGCCAGAAAAGCCTGAATTTGAGGGTTTGATTGAGCAAAATGAAATTGTAGGCCATTCCACCCAGTGAAACATGTTCTAACTTGGTGGAATGGCATATTTAGGCATATTTTTTGTGTTTATGAGTTTTGCAGGAGCATATTGATGAAGTTGAAGTGATGCCCTAGTTGATTTCATTCATGTTTTAAGTAAAGAATGGTGGCTAAGAGTTGAAGTTTGATGAAAAGGCATTGGTAAAGAGTGGGAGTTGGTTTGGAAAGAATGTGAAGACCCTATAAATTTTTTTTGGGGTGTTGGTAAAGTGAAATAAGGCTTGGAGTACATAGATTCAATAAATCCCCTTGGAAGCAAGCCTAAATAGGTTTAAATGAGATTTTTGAGTTTGGTGAATTTGGAGGTGTTCCAGTTGATGAAAGTTGTTAATTTGGACCTTAGGTAACCTGGTTGAGGTCTTGAAATAGAGATTTGTGATTGAGAAATATATTACATGGTAGTTGTTTTGTAAAAGTGACCTAATTGGGCTTAAGGGTAGTGTAGCAACATAGATTTGAGGGTCCTGTTCCAAAGAAACCCTAGGATATTTTGAGGTATGTTTGAAAGGGCTTAAAGGGTATCTTAAAGAGGTTTTGTTTTGTGGGTAAGAGTTACTTTCTAAAAGTTATGTTGAATTTTCACTATTTGGAATGCTACAAGAAAAATTGAAGAAACTGTGAGAAAGTGCTAAATTAGGGTTTTCAAGGTTGAAGGATTGTTCAAAATAGATTGAATTGTGATTGTTTTGAATATATCCACCCTAATTTTCATCAAATTGGTATCAAAGCATAGGTTTTGATCTTTTGAAGGAGATAGGCTGAAGTTTGAAGAGGGAAAAGATGCAAATTGAAGGACAAGATGCCTCCTAAAGGAAGTGGAGTTATTGCTAGGGAAATTAGGATGATGAAAGAGTTTCAAGAAGAATTTTTGGATATACTTTCAACATTGGAAACAAATCAAAGAATAGGAAAGGCCATTGAAGAGGAAAGTGACCGAGAGGAAGAGGAAGAGGGTGAGAATTAAAACCCTCCAAGAAGAGTCCAAGGTGATGATGAATTGGACCCTGATGAAAGAAGGATGGTTAAAATGTTGAAGGCTATTTGAGGAGATGCTTCTGAGGTGAAAATGGATTTTCCAATGTATAGTGGAAAGTTGGATGTAGAAGAAGTGTTAGATTGGATTGATGCAATGGAAAATTATTTTGAATACAAGGTAGCAGATGAACAAAAGGTAAAGTTTGCTAAGACTAAATTGAAAGGCCTTTCCTAACTTGGTGGAACTGTAGGAGGAGAGAATGAAAAAAAAGGAAAAACAAAAATCAATTCATGGGATAGGATGGTGTCTAAAAGTGAAGAGTCAATTCTTTCCGGTGACTATGTAATACAAACTTTTAGAAGGTTCGAATTTCAAGCAAAAAGAAATGGATGTCATGACTTACACCAAGGAGTTTCACATGTTGAGCATTAGAGTAGGTCATGTTGAAGATGAAGTTGAGAAGATAGAAAGGTATATGAATGGATTGAGATTTCAAATTCAAGATGAATCAAGTCTTGTCACTCCTAGGACGGTTGAAGAATGTTTTCAGTTGGTTGTTAGAATAGAAGAGAAGTTGAAAAGAAGGAAGGAAATACAAGGTAGAGGTAGAGGCAACAATGTTAGAGGAAGAGGTTCACGTTCTACTTCAAGGCAATCCCATGAGGACAAAGAAAATGCAAGTAAAGGCCAAGAACAAGGTGTTGATGTAAGAGGTCGATTTAGAGGCTTTAGAGGCAGATTTGGTGGACAAGATAGAGGTTAAAATACCTTCATAGGGAGATGTTACCATTGCAACCGGTTTGGCCATCAGGCATGGAAGTGCCCAGAGAAACAACCTTCTACTTCACATGGTGGTGAAAAGAGAGTCCAGTTGGTGCAAGAAGCTGAAGATGAGAGTGTAAACTCTCCAATGCAATATGCTACTCCAGAAGTTGGAGAATCTGTAATGGTTAGAAGAACACTCCTCAAAGCATCCAAGGAGAAGGAGCCATCACAAAGAAGAACACTTTTCAAGGTCACTTGCAAATGCATGGGAAAGGTATGAAAAGTTTTAATAGATTTTGGAAGTATAGATAACATGGTGTCCATTGAACTAGTTGACAAACTTAAGTTGGAAAAGATACCACATGATACACCTTATAAGGTTTCTTGGTTAAATGAGGATCAATCTATTTTGGTTAATAAGCAAGCTTAGGTTGAGTTTAATATAGGTGGATATAAGGACAAAATTCTTTGTGATATATTACCTATGGATGTGTGCCATTTGCTGATAGGGAGACCATGGCAATTTGATAGGCATGCAATATATGATGGTAGGAACAATACTTATGAGATTTAGAAAGATGGAGCCTCATTTACTTTGACACCATTGCAAGAGGATGATAAAGTACAAGGTAAGGCAGCCAAGGTGATAATGTTAGGTAGGAAAGAGTTTGTAAAGATAAAGGAAGAGGAGCCTATGGAGTTTCCAGCCACTCCTACACTTGAAGGTATCAAAATAGTAGAATTGAAGAGTGAATTGAAATTGGAGGGACATGATAATGAGTTAATGCAAAATCTGATACTGAGAAGGTCAAGGATGAATTGATTTTGGAGATTCAAGAATGGGTTGAGAAGCATGTTGAGATGATGGAAATATTGTTTAGTTCATTGATTGTAAAAGAGGTTGGTGGGAAGTCAATTTATATCAACCCATAGGTTTGTAAACCTGATATAGCAGCAATTCTAGAGGCAGAGCAGCAATTGGGAAAGGTAGAAAACAGGGGTGAAGAGATCAAAGGTAAGTTACAAGAGGAGAAGAGAAAATTCACACATATATCAAAGAAACAAAGTAAGGGAGTTCATTACAAGCATGGAAGAGGGTTGGTAGCAAGTAAAGGGGCAGATTTAACACTAGGTTCAAGTGAAAGACAGAGCATGAATCAACTATCAAACAAACTTCTACAATTGAAGCATGACTTGAGTGCCAAAGAGTTTAACAAGATAAAGGATTATGCATGTTTTAAATTTTTGGCTCATTGGAAGGGATTTCCTAAGGAAGTAAGCACTTGGATGTTAGAGTATGGCATGATCAAGTATGATTTTGTGTTGCAGCATGGTCCTCGAGGTACTTGAGTCCTTTTTCTGTCCAGGTGTATGGTGCAAGGGCACCTAGCTCCTTGATGTAAATAGGGGTCTAAAGGTGGTTTTGTTTAATTTTGAGTTATTTGTGGGTGTAATAAGGTCTATTGAGACCATTTCTAAGGTTTCTAGGTGATTAGAGTCTTATGGGGTCCATTTTGCAAAAGTTGTCAATTCTTGCTAATCTTGTCGTATTGCAAAAATACAAAAATGGGAAGTTGAAGGGTCAAAAAGTGAAAAGGATTTTAGGATTCAGTTGTTTTCAGTTGAGGAAGTTTTTGGTGTGTTTAAAAGGAATTTTATGAACGTTGATTGAAGGTTGGAGTTTGTAATTTTGAATTTGAATATCAAAAGCTATACTTTTCCTGCATTTTTCCATATATTTTGCTGCTACAGAGTTTTGTACGGCCCCGTATAGGTTTCTAATGATTTGAGTTGGATTGGAATAGATGCATGGGTGAATCTTCTTTCATTCCCAATTGATTTCATTTAGATATTTGAGATTTAGAGCATTTTCTCTATTGGTAGCCAAGAAACCTTGAATTTGAGAGTTTTATTGAGTAAAATGAAATTCTAGGCCATTCCACCCAGTGAAACATGTTCTAACTCCATGGAATGGCATATTTAGGCATAGGTTTTATGTTTATGAGTTTTGCAGGAGAAGGGGAGGCAGTTTGATGAAGTTGGAGTGATTCCCTAGTTGTTTTCATTCATGTTTTAAGCAAAGAATGGTGGCTAAGAGTTGGAGTTTGATGAAAAGGAATTGGTAAAGAGTGGGAGTTGGTTTGGGAAGCATGTGCAGAACCTATAAGATGTGTTTTAGGTGTTGGTAAGGTGAAATAAGGCTTGGTGTACATAGATGCAATAAACCCCCTTGGAAGCAAGCCTAAATAGGTTTAAATGAGATTTGGAATTTGGTGAATTTGGAGGCATTCCAGTTGAAAAATTTTGTTTATTTGGACCTTAGGTAACCTATTTGAGGTCTTGAAATAGAGATTTGTGATTGGGAAAGAGATTACATGGTAGTTGCTTTGTAAAAGTGACCTAATTGGGCTTAAGGGCAGCGTAGTAGCAGAGATTTGAGGGTCCTGTTCCAAAGAAACCCTAAGAGATTTTGAGGTATGTTTTGAAAGGGATTAAAGGTTATCTAAAACAAGTTTTGGTTTGTGGGTAATAGTTACTTTCTAAAAGTTATGTTGAATTTTCACTATTTGGAATGCTACAAGAAAAATTGAAGAAACTGTGAGAAAGTGCCAAGTTAGGGTTTTCAAGGTTGAATGATTATTCAAAATAGATTGAATTATGAGTGTTTTGAATATCTCCACCCTGCTCTGCATCAATATGCCATTCCTCTTAGTGGTGATGCTATGGGTTACATTCCCTAAGTTGTGAATCTTTTATCCTCAACTAGTCCTCTCTTGGAGACATTAAGCACGATGTTCCTTAAGGTGAGAACTTTCTTGAATTGAGAAAAAACCCTTTGAATATCCCATCTCATTGGATGTACAACCTTTTTCAAGGCCACCAAGCATAACAGAACTTGCTTGCCAGTGGATCTTTTCTCATGAGTGCCTAGCATAACGCAACTTGCTAGTCTTGTGACCATTTCTACGGTGCCTTATCAAAGTTATCAAGAGGTATAAATTTTGTATGGTTGATACATGGGAGCCTGTAGACCTAGCATGACTTTCCCATTAGCCACCTTTTTGTGGGTACATACTGGCCTAGTGTGTGGTTCTCACTGTCTTGGGGGCTCACCTAGTGTATATTGAATTTTAGTAGCCCTTGTGAGCGTATTTTCATGGCCACTGAACATAACACAACTTTCTTGCCTATGGATCCATTTGTTTCATAAGTAATTTTACATCCTTATGAGTGTATTTGATGGATGTGACATAATACAACTTGCTATTCCATCTTTCTTTCCTCTTCACATTAACTTTAACATTGTATGTTTGTGTTTCTTGTCTTGATGGTTCATATTATACATCTTGTGTGTGTACCTTTGTGCTTATGTTGGTTTTCCATAGGATCTTGATCCTAGTGGCTTGGCCACCTCCTTGATCCTTGTCATCCTATCCCATCAACATTTGTGCACTTGAACCTCTCTTGATGCTTATTTTTCTACATTAGTGTGAGTTTGTGCTTGTACCCATCCTCTCACTAAAGTAGGGGCTAAATGTAGTGTATAAAAATGTACTTTACATTTTCACACTTTTTTTGTGTCCCCTCAATTAAACTAGACTTAATTATGCCTTAATAAGCCCTATTTTGTATCTACAAGCCTAATAAATTACATTTTCTGAAGGGGAAACCTGACAACAATTAATGCTAACACATAATACATTACCTTGAGGAATGTGTGTTCTAGGAATAGGGACCTGGGACCCATTTACTCATGGGTGAATGGGTCATCCCTAAGCCTTTGAACCCATTTTTAAAACATTTTTTTGGAAAGTATTTTTATGATCCCAATTTCAAATTTCAATGTTGGCTTGTGATGTTTAATTTTCATAAAATTAAGGTTATTTCATCAAGTCCGCTAGATTTTTTCAATGAGATCTTTTAGAGATCAATCCTAAGAGAAGATATTATTTTCAAAAGCATTCAAGAGAAAATTTATCAAGCACCTACATCATCAATCAATATCTCAAGCATCATACATGTTTTTGGAGCTAACATTGTGATGTAGGTTTCAAGATCCAAGTCAAGCATTCAAGCATTCATTCAAGTCATCAATTCAACATTCAATTTAAGCCATTTCATGCAAGTTTCATTCCCTCAAGTATCTCCATTCAATGGTTTCAAATCAATATTTTGGTGAGTTGCAACATAGTATTTGTTCATTCATCATTCCTTTCATGTTTCATGTTTAATTTCAAGGTTTAATTACCAAAATGGGGTTTGACCAAGGCAAACCCCCATTCACCAAGAACAAACATTTTTTCCCCTCTTGTGCATGTGTAGGTTCATAGGTTGAAGAAAAGTTGATCTCAAAAGAGCAATTTTGCAAGTTGCATTTATTGTCACCTTTGTTGTCAAGCCACAGAAACTCATATCCCAAAGTTATTTCTAACTTTAGGATAGTGGGATCTATGGGATTTAGGAGTGGAGTAGAGGACCCAGAAAGTGATTTCAAAAATCCCTACAAAGACCCATTCGCCTATAGGTGAATGAGTCCATGATAGCCCTCTAAAAAAAGTTTTTTATGATAGGTGCACAATGTTCAGACCTTCCCAGATCTGCCAAAACTTTGTTGTTTTTATTTGTATTATTCTTTAAATTGATGTTTCAAGTTTGAATTGGCTTGATTGAGTTGATTTACTATTTTTAGTTTTTCTCCCAAAAGTGTTGATCAGGTTAATACCCCTGTCCTCAATCATAAGGAAATCAACAAATTCCCTCATTGAATTGACTCACCTAAGGGTTGTAAGTCAATTCTTTTTGGGGATCTCTTTTCCCAATGAAATAAAGGAAGATAGATCCATCTATATCACACACCTCACACATTATTTTTGGTGAACATATTTTTCTATATTTCAATAGTATTTAATGTTTTATATATTAGAAAAGAAAAATTTTATTGCTAAGTGTTGGATTCTTAAATTATTCACTAGTGGGTAAAACCTAGTAACAATTATTGGGTAGAACAATGGGCATGTTACATGTGGTATCAGAGCTACTTGGTTCAACACTGGAACCTATGAGTTCATTATGTAAGTATTACATAAACATTATCAATAGATAATGGTTTAAAAGTTCTTATACCAAGATGACAAGGGGAAAAGAACAAGGGAAATAGTAAAGAAGTTAAGTTTCCTAAAAACTTGTCTAAATTTGGGACTAGGAAAAAATCGTCCCTGGAGTTAAAAACTCCTCCACCAACAACTCATTAAGAGACATCTTTGGATGGTGGAAGTTATGGAACAAGGTTTAGTAGGAAATTTATGGAGGATTACAAATGAGTACCTTCATCCCAAAAAATAGTTAAATGACTTTGAGGGATAGAAAGAATTGAAGTAATTCCCCTTATTGATAGCAACCTGTAGATGTGAAGAGTCAAGGATTTTGGATTAAGGACACTATGAAGCTATAACTATGCTTTATGAAAAGGAACTAATTAATAGCATAAATTGGAAACTTCAGTTGAAGTAGAAAGTCAATATTTTGTGAATCAAAATCAACTAGAGAGGTATCCAGGGGGTCGGATAACCCTTGACAGACCTAATTCAATACAAGGTTAAAATCTTGCAAAGATAATCAAAATCAAGAGTGAAAGTAGATACCTTAGAATAAGGGTAGAGACTAGAATGGTCAAGAAAAGAATCAACCTATGAAGAATAAAAGTGGACATGATTCCACCAACCAGAATAGGAAAAGTCAGTTTGGAGTTCTGATTAAAATGGGGAAAAGAAATTGAACGACCATAAAGTGTCTAAGGTTATGAGAAAAAGGGAAATTACCGAGAATTGGGATAAAAAATACTTAGAAATATGGTTGCAAGGTCAAAGCTTGGAAAGAAAACCAGACTATTCAAACAAGGGCTCAGATAGTGCATAATTTGGTTGAAGTTCAAATAGATCTTACCAGCTTGTCAACAAGAGTAAACTTATGTTTAGATCCTTAAATGATCATTTGAAGATGATCAAATGGGAAATTGAATATAGTTAAAAGGAGTATACATGGAAAATAGAATTGGAATGAAATAATAGAGTATCTCTTAGTTGGCAAAGTTAGATCTCGTTACTGTGAATCCAACTGTTGATTATGGGAGATTAGAAGGCGATGATGGATCCAATTTTTGAAATAAAAAGTATATCTAAGGTATACCATGGAGGGTAAGAAAGGAAAGAAACAATCAATCAACTATCAAAAGCCAACAACAAGGAATGTTAAATCAATTCAATCAATTTGGAGAAGATGGATGATTGTTAAGAGTTCAACTTTAAGTTTATCTAATGTCTTGGAAACACTAAAGGGGGAAAGAAGGAGATTAAATGGACTTGGATAAGTTATTCAACGAAGAATTTTAATGATGTATCTTTAGTAGGAGAGAGCTTTTAACTAAAATACCATACTCAATGACCACAACAAGGATGTTAAAGTTAAAGGTTGAGGTATTGGAACTATTATTGAAAGATTTGGAATGGTCAATAAAAGTTGGAAGCTTTTGACTAAGTGGAAAAGAAGTAATTACAACTCAATTTATGATTTATTTTATTGAAAGACCAATTTATTATTTATACTTTGGAAAAGGATAGCTGTTATGCTTAATCATGAAAGGCAAGATCATTTCCTATAGAATAGAAAATGGAAGATTTATGTACTCATGATTTTGAGTTATCAAGAAGCGTTCATGCTTCGAAACTAAGTATGCAATAATTGTTGGATATCTTTTGGAAGATAATATTAAACCACCATGATTTAATGAGGATTGTTACTCAACTAATATAAATGCTCATCGAAAGAGATAGATTGAGCTAAAATCAAACTATGACTTTGGAAATGATTAAAGAACAAAAGAAAGCCAAGGTATGGATGCCTAGGATGAAGGATTTATATCTCCTCAACGATGTCCAATCAATATATTTCAAGGATCAAATGTGGTGTAAGTCCATGGAGGAAGTATTACTTAGTTAGGATGGACTAATATGAATTGGGTAAAAAACCTAAGTATCATTTTTTTGGGAGATTGGGGAATGAAATGAGGTAAATTGATATCATATTCAAGACTTGTGCACTCTCATGAAATTCCAGGGAGGAAATGGTGGATCATTGGAATAGTTTTGATCATTCTATGAATGTTATGGTGGACAAACTCACCAAGGTAACCAGTTTTTGATTGGAAATTTTGATTTGTAGATATCAATCCTTAAACAACAAATTTGTGTAAAAAAATTGCTTAATGTTCCTAAGAAGGTTATCTCTCATAGGGACACATAGGAAACGTTAAGGTTTGGTGTAAACCATGATGATATTATTAAAAATTGAATTGAATGTATTCTCAACTTATTACTTTGAGTTATCCAGTCAGGCAAAAGGGGATAAATCAAATCTTGGAGGATTTATGGAATAATTTTATTACAATAAACTTTTATCATTGAAATTTAGTCCATTATATGGGAAGAAGGGCTAAATTCCTATATGCTGGGAGAAGATAAGGAATAGGATTAACCTTAGACCAGAAATGTTGTCAAAATGGAATAATAGATAAAAATGATCAAGAAAACTTTACAAATCTTAAGACAATAAGCAGTACTATTATGCTTGAAATTGACTATAGTCAAGGGGCAGTATCATTATGCTAAAGTTAAATACTAGTGTTAATGATGGACGGTCTCAACTTCTAAGTTGTCTGATAGTGTAAAGACAAAAGGAAAGGATGTGACCCATGGTGTAGTGTGCAATACACCAACATTCCTTTTCTATTTGGGTTACACTAAGGATAATTATATTAGCCAAGGAGAACGTCTTTTTCCAATCACTATGGTACAAGAGTTATGTAGGATACAATTAATATTGTACTTATGATATATAGTTCTTTGGAGAGAAAGTATGCATGAAGTACATAAATTCTTCCAAGCGTTAGCAAAGTCCCTCACTGCAAGGTCCAAGAAGGACAAGATTGCAAGAGGTGGTGCTATGAGGGGAGATTATTTTGTTATTAATATACTTGTTTCTTACATGATTAAGGAAATTGGAAGTAAAACCTTTATTTGACTATATATATGTGTGTGTGTGTGTGTGTGTGTGTTTAGTACTTTAAATCATCAGGGACGATGATTCAGAAGGGGGGAAGTATGTTACACCCTGTTTCTTAGTTGCCAGGTTACTTTTACCTTCATTAGTAAAAACAATGATAAATGTAAATCATGACTTTAATGTGATTAATAGGTGAATGAAATACGAAAAATATGCATTAAGATGTTATTACTTTTATAATTATGTTTTGTATAAACTAATGGAAAAATGATGAATTTACAATGCATTATGGATACTTTAATGCTTTGATGATGTAAATGATTTATGATGCAAAAGAATTTCATTTGAATGGCTAACTACCTTTGTGATGCACTAAGTTGGATGCAAGAAGGATTCAAGCCCTCGGGTAAGAGAGGGGGAGTATCACTCAAAAGAAGAAATTAGTTTGGTTACCCTGATATGCCTATTTGAGCTATCACACACTCACACCCTAGTTGGTCAAGTAGAGTCGAGATAGTTTGTGAAATCAGGTAAGTAATCTTTGGTCATATTTTGGGGGTGATTTGAATTACTTTGGTTTTAATCTTTGGTTTTTTATTGTTCTTGGTTTGAATTAAAGGGGCTGATTCTCTGTATTGGGTATACACATGTTTACGTATAAAAGTGATTCTATTATATTGAATTGATTAAGACTTGCATGAATATGTTGTATTGCTATATATATGTATATATCAGAGAGGTCGATAATAAGGTAAAGAATATATATATATATATATACATGTGTGTGTGTGTATATATATATATTAATCTTATATAAATATATTAATGTATATGCATAATTTGAATGAGTATTATATTTATACGTGTATTAATATATATATATAATTTTAATAAACATATAAATATATATATATATAATTATTTTAATATACATGTTAATATATATTTGAATTAGAAAACAATGCGTTACTAAACATATGAATATAATATATATTAATAAAATATATATAATATAATTTTTTATATATTAGGAAAGAAAAAATTTATTGCTAATTGTTGGCTTCTTAAATTATTCACTAGTGGGTAAAACCTAGTAAAAATTATTGGACCAGAACAATGGGCATGTTACACATTGTAATTCCACTAGGCCGATTTGAAAGGTCCTGGTTCATAATGTCTAACCTCTGGGAATTGGATGATATTTGATTGCAGTAGCTTCTTCAAAATTGATTCGATGGGTTCCCCTAAGGGTGTGTATTTTCATCTTCGATTATTAGCCCTTGGAGGACCGCTTGTGCATTGTTTTGAACTGTGTTTGTTGCTTGCTCATGATTTTGGGGTTGGTTATTGCTATTTTATGTCTACATGGAAGGTCCTTTAAGACTAATGATGGGGTGAGATTTTTTTATTACTTTGGTATCAACCACCCCAACATTCATCACATTCTTGTTTCGTGACCAACATTTGTTTTTATCATTCAAATTTTTTAGGTTATTGTTATTTTCTTTGAAAAGTTTTACTAACCCTTTTGCGATGAGGGTTTTCTCAATGGAGAGACCCTTCTCAATAACATCCTCAAATGTATTAGAACAATGAATACGAAGATGAAACATTACTTCTCAATTGAGGTTTTCCATGAAGATTTGCACCAATTGCTTTTTTGCTATATGATTTATGGGCATTTTCTTGTCAGGCTTCTCCATCTTTGTAAAAATGAAGTGAATGATTCTCCATCCTTTTGTTTATTTTTACATAAGTTTATTATGTTTATTTTATTCTCAATGTTGTAGGAGAAATGTGTAAAAAATTTGTCATCTAATTCACTCTAGCTCCTTATACCAGGAGGCAAGTGTGAGAACCATTCTAATGCTTGTCGCCCAAGAGTTCGTGCGAAAAGACACATTAAGTATGTGTGATCATATGCAACATCTAAGTAGGTTGTGTGAAACTCTCTCACATGCTCTACAATATCTCCCTTTCCCTTGTATTTGTTAAAGTTTGGTACGTTAAAGTTTGTGGGGAAGGGTGACATGTATATACTCTAATCAAAAGGATAAGGACATAGGTCCTCAATTGAGTAAGTCTTCTTTGTCCATGTAACATGCATATTGGAAATTTGTTGTTGTAGGTTTTCTATTTGTTGAGCTAGTATCTCTGTGGGTGATGGTGATGCAGGAGATGTGTTCATTTGGGTTTGTGTGGAGTGTACAAATGGGTTCATGTTTTGGTAGCTTGTAGCTGAAGTGGAAGCATGGGTGTTTGGGTTGAGTGTGTTAAAGTGATGTTGTGATGGAGGTTGGGTGGTTGGATGAAAGAAAGATGATAATGTCATATTTGGATTGGGTTTTTGTTGAGGTGGAGGTTGGCTCAGATTTTGGTTTAGCCCAAAGAACATTTATGTCTGGGTTGGAGGTATATTCATGTTTTGTGAGTTTTGGGTAGTGTGTACCTATGACCTTGGGAAGGAAGTGTATGTCCTTCAAGTTTTGTTGGGTGGAGTTTTATTTGTTATGTTATGAGCCGCATGTATTGTATTGTTTTGTTGTGTTGCAATTTGAGATGTGGTGGAAAATGGGTTCGTGGATTATGTGCCAAATGTCGAGGTGGAAGATATGTTTATAGTTGTTGCATTATGGGAGGTCCTTCCAAATGGAATTTTTTATTCAATTGTTGTGAGTTGGGATTGTCTGATGGAGGTATCATGTTAACTGCACCTTGTTCTTGAGATACCACATTTGACAGTGGTGGACTATTATTGTGGAAATGTCAAAATCTATAGGAAGTTAAGCCTTGTTTTGTGCAAGTGATAAAAAGTATCTGTTAGGATCTTAGGATATGAGTTATTTCATTATTCATAGTATTTAGGGATCTTTTAAAGCACAAATTCTTCTTAGGTTATATTTTTCTCCACATTGTTCAATTTAAACATATCGTCAAAAGATAGTGGAGTTCCAAGTTGTGACTTCAGTTGTTCACTTGAAGATACCCAAAGTGCATCACACTAGTGGGATTGAAAGTAGGGTCACTTGTGGGATCCATTTATTTTATTTTTCATTGTGATCTCATTTCGACCATATCGTTTCGACCATAAAAGACTTGATGTGCTAAAAGATGTTTTTGGAAAAAAAATTGAATTTTGTGATTTTTAAATGTTTTTCAATTTTTTTGATTTGAAAGGATGCAAAAGGAGTATGAAATTATGCTATATTTTAGGGATTTTTTATTTTAAAGGATGAAAAATGAGTATGAAATTATGTTATGTTTTTGGGATTTTTTAGATTCTGAGAAGGATACTTGACAAATTAAGATAGACCTAGGTGATCGAAGAAAATACCTAGACCTCAAAAGGGACAACTATTAGTATGGTGTTTGATAAGTTGAACCTTAAATAGACTTATGAGTTATAGGTCCTACTATTGGCAGGATAATGAGAGAGTATGAGGTCAAGACATTCAAAAGATAACTATGGTTGGATAGAAATTTGATTGGTTTCTTGATTTGAGAATGCAAAAGTGGATAGATATGATGTTGGATGACGAGTTAATCTAAGAGATGTAAATTAAGGTAGGTAAAGAGGAAAAATGTTGAAAGTTGAATACTAATTAGGCAAGTCTCGGGTCTCTGTGTTAGGTCACTGTGTAAATCAGGTCATAAATATGGATCCTCAAGAATAAAACCTAATTTCTTAGTGCAGACAAATGCATTAGGGAAATCAACAGATGCAGTATAGGAAGTCACAAATGTGATACTCTAGTTTTTGCAGATGCATTACAAATTTGGACAATTATGTGACTGATAGATGCAGTACATATCTAGACAATTGTGGTGCTATGGTTTTTCTCTAGGGATTTTTGAACAAATGCGTTACAAAAATGAACATATGTGGTACAAAAAACATGTGTAACTTTGGTTGTACAAATGCATTATAGAACATAGATGCGGTGTAGGAGTTAATAGATGCATGACTTTTGCTTTCTTCCTCAAATCACGTGTTCTAAGTGACTTCTTGTGTTGGAAATGTCCAATTTTGGACATAATAAAATTAGAAGATAGATTTGGTTGTTTGACTCTTGACTCTTGGTAAACAAGGCTTAAGGCCCAAAGGCCAATGGCTTCACTGGTATTGCAAAAATTGAAGACAGTTGGAAGACAAGCATAACCTAATTATTTAGATGGGTGTGTTTGCTTGATGTAGGCACACCACACCGAAGTGCTAATACTCCGTAAGATCAAATAGAAACGCCTTTCTTGAGAGAGAGGATAGCTAGATGTCTAGTGGCACAGGCCCAATATGGCAATAGGCTCGCCTTCTTTCTCTCCTTGGTTTTCTATGAAATCCAACTCCAAGGATTTCTATCTATACTTAAGGGAGTACGTGGTGAGTAGCTTCATGCATGATATTGTACCCTACACTACACCAACCTTATAGTTGAAGGCTCTTAGGCTTCTAATTAACAAAGGTTTCTAGTGGGGGTCTATCGTGAACAAAGATCTCATTTGTAATAGCCTGAGATTGGAGAGGTCTCCTCTGCTCTCATCACCAAATGTGTCTCGATGGATCGAGGGTCACATGACTCAAATTTGAACAATTCTAGCCACTCCTTGAGGTACAATTCTTGCTTTCCCCCTTTACATAGCTTGTCGAGAAACGTGCTTGAGATTCAACCCTAGGTGATGAAATCCTTAGGCAGGCCTCCTACTGAAAAAAAGAAGAAGAAGCTATTAGTATTTCTCTTGTGCCCAAGATCCCACAAGTGCATGAGGGGAGAGGATATGTACAAAATAGCTTGGGTTGGAAAAAAAGTACAAGCGCACCAAACACAAAAAACAATGGTTCTTTTTAAAGCCCAAATCCAAATGTTATCTAATCTAGAAATCAAAGACACATAGTTTTTAGATTTAGTCCTTTAGCAAGTGAACCTACATCAAACTAGTCAGTATTTCACAGGATGACTTTGTTAGCGTGCTCCAAGAAATAAGATTAGTAGTCTCAAAGTGATATATTTTCCAAACAATTCCCACAAAGATTCAAACCAAGATCAGTAACTAGAAAACATCTAATCTACTAGAATCAAATCGTGTCCAAAAATAGAAACTTAAAATTTTATACCTTTTGATTCAATAGACAAATGTGTCATTGTTTTTTACAGATGTGTCACAGAAGCAGTTGCAATGTAGGGACCTTCAAATGCATTGAAAAAATTGAAAGATGCATTGCAGAATATGAATGTGGTGCAAGAAATGGTTAAGGTGTAGAAATATTGATTGCATCATAGAACCTGCAAACACCAAAATTGACAAAAACACAGAAAAAAAATAACCTAGAAAAGATAAATGCAATGTTAGGGTTTCAAACAATTAGTTTCTAAACCTCTGAAATAACTAGAAACAACAATTGTTAGCTAAAAATAAGAAAATTCTAATCTCAGACAAGTGTATTGCAGAAGCCAATGGATGTGTCACAAAAATATACACGTGTCACAGTTATTGAAAAATGTGTTGTAGGTTACAAATGCATTGGAAAATGCTATAGATGTGTCACTTTGCACTCAACAGATGCGTTGTAGAACCTGTAACTACAAAATTTCTATTTTTTAGATAAAATTTGTTAGCAATTCACCTCGAGTTCACTAGTTTGTACAACCAAAAATCAAGTAAGATGCAGGAATCATAAATGACAACCACAAAACTATAAAATTCAAGCAAACTAATTTTAATCCAACAATGAAGAACAAATAAATGTAAGAAACATGAAAGATTAATCAAATGATATACCTTTTCTCACATGAAACATCGAATCGCCTTCATTTCTCTTCTCAATTTTGTTGTATAAGCTATGTTTCTCTCATAATTTTATGTGTGCACATTTAAGTAAGCTCAAATGAATATAATATAAAAATATCAAAAATT
Organism: Sequoia sempervirens; assembly: GCA_007258455.2. Taxonomy (NCBI): domain Eukaryota; kingdom Viridiplantae; phylum Streptophyta; class Pinopsida; order Cupressales; family Cupressaceae; genus Sequoia; species Sequoia sempervirens. The sequence continues at coordinate 23,248 of VDFB02346511.1, forward strand.
GTGGTTGGCTTCAAATGAGGTTGAAGACTCAATTTTATTGAAATTGCAGATTGGATGAATGGTGAGGATTTGAGGAAGAACTGCAAAGATCGATGGTGGAGAATTGATGAGAGGAATTGATTGATTAGTTAACTAGATACACATGATTCAGTGAACTAAGTGCATGGATTAGTCAACTATTTGCATGATTTAGTTAAGGGAATTGATTGAATTGTCAACTCAAACTAAGTATTAGTGAACTGATTACATGAATGAGTTGAAATTGATTAGTCAGTGGACTAAGGGTAAGTCTCAATTAGAAGGTGAGTTAGAAATGCATAAGACTTAATAATTAATTACATTAATTAATTATTAATGCATGTGCAAATAGACTAAATAAATAAAATGAAATTGGCAAGTTGAAGGCTCAACTGGTCTAGGGTTTTCTATTCAAGTGGTTGGGGGAGGCTCTCCTCCCCCAAGGTATGGTTGTTGTACCAGGATTTTACTCCTCAACACAAAATCTGGTGTCTCTCACCTTCTTTATGGAGGGGGGTACGAGCCCCCCGACCCCCCTAATTTGGGAAGTAGTTTGTAGTCTTTTCCAGAAATGAAATCCAAAACCTTCAAGGACGTTGTGGTTGAGGAGATGATTCCTATCACAGTCAGGAAAGGTTCAAAGTAGTCTCTTGTGGCGATGGTAAGGGATTTGACATCAATGGTAGGGAATGAGATAAGGATCCCTCCACCCTACCATTGATAATTCCTATTTCGCCCAACGATGCCATGAAGAATGTAATCTTTTCGAAAAGGGAAAAATGAAGAAATGTGGCTTTCTTTTTTGCTGCTATTGATATCAATACCATTCCTTCTACGAAATTCTTAGACAATATCTTCATCAATGTATGGCATAAAAAAATGGGAATCTCGGTGTCCTTTTGTCGTATGATTCAGAAGGGCTTATTCCTAGTGTTTTTGAAGAACCTTGAAATGCAACACAAAGTCATCAAAAAACCATTTTGGAAGGTGGGGAAAAGCATATTTAGGGAAATAAATTGGGCACATAGGGAAAATATGGAGGAAATCATGGCTTTATCTAGCCCTAGATGGCTTCTGGTTAAATATATCCCACATAAGTTATGGGTAGTTATTCCCCAAATTCTTGTGTTGTTAAGCATCATTCTAAGGGACAATTTGATGGTTTCCCTCTTAGATATGAATGCGAGAGTTCTAATTGCTCTAGCGCTTGGACAATAAGTGCCTGAATTTTTTGGATTTTCACATGGACGATGGAGTTCATGGCTATCAAGTTGAGATCATAGAAGGGCTCGACACATGCTACCTATGAAAGTGTGAAGGCCATTTAAGGAAAGATTTCCCAATCATATATGAGAGTAGGGACAGGGGAAACCCTAACCCTAATAATTCAAACGGTGGATCGACCACGAGGAGCACTAAAAAATTCTCTAATGAAGGAAACCCTAGCCCATCCTCCCATTCCCCTCTAGGCACTGGAATGGTAGGAGAGGAGCAAATAAATTGTGAAAACTTCATCCTAGAACTTGCTAAGAAACCTCCCCCTGCGGAGGGGATAGAAGTGTCAACCCCACCCTAATACCTCAAGATCTAGTCCAACCATGGATAACCCATTCAATCTCCTTCTGGTAATGGATGAAGTAATCAAACACAATGTTACAGTGAAAAAAATCCCTTGAAATTACTAATAATACCTATAAAGAAGCAAGCAATATTAAAAAAGTGGGTGAAACTAAACAAAATGCTCAGTTGATTGTACTGCAAAAAATAAAAAAAGAATCTAGAAATGAATAAAGGAGCAAAGGAAAAAAATAGAATCTAAAGTCCTCCACTATAAATTTTTAAACTTTCAAAGCCTCAAACTACTAAAGCCTCAAATTGCAAACCTGTTGAGCTTGATCAAAACCTTGGGGCTGGGGATGATGCTGCAAATCATGGGAACTTCCAATGTGGCCTTGGATGCCCCCTGGGCACTATGGCTCTTTTAGATCCAAGCACCAGTATGAAGAAAAATTATGAGGAAAAAATGAGCATTGATAGGAATGGGGTACAAATGGGAGATAGTACCTTGAGGGCACCCAACAGTTAGGTTGGAAGTTATGAATTAGATGCCCCCAAAGAAAATGAGGGGGATATCCCTACAACCAGAAATAGAAAGGACAATGAAGACCATGTCATTGAAAGTGTTAACAAAATGCAAGATATTATAAATTCCCTAATAAAGAAAAATGATGTTGCTTTGGACTATATAAGGCTTAAAGGGGATAACCAAGAAGGCAACAGTAAACTAAACACGGATAAAGCCCTTGAGACTATGTTAAATAGGGAATTGAATTAGCAAGGCCTAATAGGTGTTTGGATGGTGAGAATACCATTTCTAAAAAATCAAGATGCCACTATGACCCCCCTTCTAGACCCAAAAAGGAGAGGCGGAAAGAAAGGTTATGTCATCAAGATCAATGGTGGCAGTATCATGCTAAGCAAGAACAAAAGGAAAAAGACAAGCATCGTTTTCCCTACCCCAAGCACCAAAAGACTGGAAAGTGATGAAACTTCTCCTAAATACCTTGAGATGTTTAGGAAAGACAAAGAGACCAACACTAATCCTGCAACTAACGAATCTTAACTGCACCTCATGGAATGTGAGGGGGTTAGAATCCCCTAATAGGAAATACTTGGTGAGGAGGTTTCTTAACTTGGAAAAAGAGAAAGACTTTGTGCTTCTTCAGGAAGTTAAGGCCACTAGCTTTACTCTTGAAACCAATATAAGGTTCATATGGAACAACACCTCATCTTTGGTCACCAAACATGATAGGGGTAAAGGGGGAACAACTATACTAATGGCCAAGGTTTGGGAGCAATTTCTTACTAGAACTGGCATATCCCCCTGCAACAGGGTTGTATGGGCCTCATTTGAAAAAGAAGGATCCAGTTTTGGAATTTGCTCAGTGTATGCCCCAAATGACTATAGAGAATGAACTGAGCTCTGGAAATGGCTTGCAACTCTACCTGATGTCCCTTGGATAATTGGGGGAGACTTCAATATGGTGGAGAATATGGAAGGAGTACAAGAAGCCTCATTAAAGGGACGATCTGCCAAAAAATCTCCCTAGAAGATGATGTGCTCCTGGCTAAAGAAATCGGCAAGGAAGAAATCAAGAGTTTCATCAATTCAATGAACAATAATAATTCCCCAAGAGCTTATGGTATCCTGGTGGAGTTCTACAAGACATTCTTAGATTGGATTTGTGAGGATTTGTACCAGGTATACATGGAAGCAATTGACAAGGGCTCCCTAGGGAGTAACATTAATAGAGGCATAATAAGTCTGCTCCCCAAAGAAGGATACAAAACAAATATGAACAACTAGAGACCAATTACACTTTTAAACGTCTCCTACAAAATTTTGGCCAAAGTGTTAGCATTGAGGCTGGTCAATATCCTCCCAAAATTCATAAACAACACTCAAATAGGCTTCATTAAAGGGAGGTATATTCTAGAGAACCTCATCACCAGTTGGGAAGCCATGGAATGGTCTAGAGTGTCCAAAAAAAAAATTACTATGTTGCTACTAGACTTTGAAAAGGCCTATGATAGGGTTGAATGGGCCCTTTTAAGGACAACTCTCGAGGCTTTTGGTTTCCCACAACAATTTTGTAACATGGTTAATACCCGCCTGAAGGATGCATCAACCTAAGTGGATATCAATGGCTCACTTTCTAAAGCTTTTAAGCTTGAAAGTTCCATAAGGAAAGGCTTCCCTCTAGCACTGACCTTATTTGTCATAGCCTTTGATGCACTACATTTATTTCTTAGATACACTACTGCAACACCAATAATTAAAGGACTTTGTCTACCAGACAATAATGAACTGTTGAACATTCAGTTTGCTAATGGAACAACAATTTTTGTAGAGTTATAGGAGGAGAACATTGACAGGTTGTTATACAACCTCAATATGTACTACAAAGCTTCTAGAGTAAATATATCCGAGGAAAAATCTATAATGTTGGGTTGGACAGAGAACCCTCCAAACTGGTTGCAAAGGTTTAAATTTCAGTGGGGGGGACCAAACAAGTAGGTTAGATATCTTGGCATCCTGTTTGTAATTAACCCTTGCCTAAAAGACATGTTGTTATGGATTAAGGAAAAAATAGAAAAAAAAAAGATGGACAAGTGGAATAGACAATACCTCTCCTTAGTAGGCTAGTTTCAAGTCTGCCAAAAAGTCTTCTCATCATACTCTATTTACTTTGCCTCAGTTTGGTTCTTCAATAGCTACCAAATAAAATAAATTCATAAGAAAATTAGAGGTTTCTTTTGGTTAGATGGAAAAGGGAAAAGAAAGAAACATTTAGTTAGATGGGACTGGTGTTGCATGGGCAAAGACCAAGGGGGGATTAGACTCAAGGATTTGGAGAAACAAGGAGTATCCCTAGCCAACAAATGGATCTTCAAAGCACTAGAGGGTGATGAACCTTGGAAAATCTTAGTCAGAAACAATATTCAATTGGCCACACCTAAGCATGCAAAGTCCTAGAAAGGCCTTCCTTTCAATGATTTGCTCATATCAAAACACCCATTTTTCCTTACTGGTTCAGTGGTTTTTAGAAGCATCTGGAAGGCTTGGTAAAGTGTTAAAAATAATTTTTCTAATCCTCTATGTACTGTCCACAATGGCAATTCATTGCATCCCAACAATTCCATATGGTGGAACTTGGAACATAATGGAAAACCTTTGGCACTCCTCCAAGGATGATCTACCAAGAAGTGGACACTTGCAAGGGTTAAAACCTTGAATCATATTCTGGTAAATGGTACATTAAAGCAATGGGCGGATACACAAAATGAATTCAGTTGCCTTCTTCCAGCTTCAGAACCTACTCAGTGTTAAAACAAGCCTTATATATTTTTACTGTTTATATGCAAATGAAGTATTGAAGCTCTTGTGTAATGATTTGTTAATATAGAAAACAAACAACAAAGTAAATTGGAAAGAGGTTTTATTATGCAATGATTAAAAACATGGGAAATAAATTAACCTATTTTGGCACTGTTTAGCTAGTGAAATTCTTTGGCATTTGTGGAAGGCAAGAAATGGTGAAAAATTTAGTGGATAGAGGAGGATTCTTACTGAGTCAACAAAGAGACTCATATTTTTTAACATTGCTTCGTAGGTGGTCATGAACTTGAAGATTTCTAAATGAAAAATTCTCAAGCTCTTAAAGGATGGGGTGGTACTAATCAATCAGAATGAAGTCAAATTTGGACATAACTAGCAAGTTGGACAGCCTAGCCTAGCCACCTTCATGGCTGCACTTGAGAACTTTTAGAAGGAATTCAATAACAAGGCTAGAACAAATGAGGATCAGCAAAGAGTCAAGGCACCAAGGCTTCACACTAATGAGAATATTGAAATTGAAGAAGTCTTCTCCAGGGACGAGTTGATAGCTACAAAAACTCTTGTTGGGTGGAATGACTTAGATTCCTACAGTGAGAGCAAGAATATGTGAATAGAACTTTTATATATGTACATGTTGTGTAGACTTAGTCTTTTTGTACATGCTACACAGTTTTCCCTTTTTTTCATGATGCACAGGTTCAATCCTTTTGTAAATGTTGCATAGTAAACTCTCTATATAGTAGCTATAAAGCATACATGTATGTAAAAGATGAATACTTGGTCATAATAAGGGCGGGATAGAACTTCTAGTACTTTTGGGGTAAGCAAAATAGTTGTTCATGGTGGCTTTAGTATAAAACTTGGATGATGTATCCTTTTTGACTACTCTATTATTAATACAAAAAATAAACAAAATAAATAATTTTATTTATTTATGGAGAGTGGATAATGTTGAGGAAATATGGGTTAATTAAATAATTAAAAATAATTATTTAATTTAGAAAAAGGGATAATGGATAATTAAATAGATATTAATAATTTATTTAATTAATTTAGAGGAATAAAGATAATTAGTGACGTAATTAAATAAATATTTAATTTATCAAGGAGAATAATATTAAATTAAATTAATTAAATAATATAAAATTATTTAATTAATAGTAGACTATAAAATTGGTAATAATTAAATAAATTATAGGGATAAGATGAGAATTAATGTAAAAATGTCGCTTGTAGGCTAGGACAATTTTTAGTGTCTATAGTAGGTATAATGATATCATATAAACATTATTCATATTGAAATCCAATTAAAGCAATAGCCATTCCAAAGTATATTCCTATAATAGTCTCATTAGGAATTCATTTGAAATGTTTGCAAATTGTAATCTCAAGGTTGGCCACCCTTGTATTGTAAGAGCATGGAAGGTTGGTCGCCCTTACATCCCTCAATTCACCTTGGAGATTGGTCGTCCTCCTTGATCAAGCTCAGAAGCACAAAAGGATTTTTGATCCATTACACCCGCAAACCCAAGAGTATGGAAGGTTGGTCACCCATTCCATATCTGGGTGGTGTACTTGATAAGAGCATGAAGGTTGGTTTCCCTTCATCTCTCGTGAACCCAAAAGGCTCGTTGTTCTTCCTATTTGCAATCCACTTCTCCTAAATTCAAAATGGACTATCATATGAATCTATTTTAATTCATATTATATATATATACTTGTTCCTAATTATATTTTAAACTTACTTTCAATAATATTCTTTCTAAGAATAATATTTATTCCAATAGATTTTTTACAATTCTAAATTCTTATTTCCCTTTTATCTAATTTTTCCCCTTGATGCCTTCCTCAAACAAAAATTGTTTATCTTTTATATCTTCCCATTGTAGGGATTACACCTCTTCATCAAAGCATTTCCTTGCAAAGAGTCACACCCCAATGAAGCATTTTTTGTAAACTATAATTATTATTTGTTTTCTTTGGAGTGGTCGACCATGTCATGCCCCTCTGATTAATATTCATCAATCCCATTTTACTATCATTAAAGCCTCCGTCAACTTCTAATATTAAGTCGCTATTAAAGCCTTGGTTGGCTCTTTGTAATATATTTATTTTATCGCATGGTTAAATTTAGTAAAGCTATGATTAGGGGTGCATGACAGGTGGTTTATATGGTTTTAAATCTTGATGCATGAATTTTTCATAATTTGTAATTTTTCATAGGTTTTGTTGAAAATTTTCATTTTGAGAACTTTTGTACTCCATTCGATCCCATACAAGATCCTTTTCAAGTGCATTTTTTTAAAGTGGATTTTTTTATGTACTTCATAATGGTGTTATTTATTTGTATTCATTATACCCAAAAAAAATCATAAAAGCTTTATTTTGACAATTGTAAAGCATTGAAATCAAAAACCACTTTACATTTTTCAATAAGTGGCAATTGTAACTACACTAAATATAAAGTTCCAAATCATATTTTGTTGGGGGATTCTTTCATTGAGTAATTTGGAGTTGTTATGCTGTGTGTTCTTGTTCATTTCCTCTTTGAATTCTCACTTCTGCTCTTATAATTTTGACCATAGATTATCCTAAGTTCCCTCATTTAACTCCACATAACTATGCAACTTGAAAATTGCATGTACGCAGTGCTTGAATAAGTGAAGGATATACTCACTACATCAATAGAAATGTTCTTGAACCAACATATGGTAAAGAAAAGATGGAATAGTTCATTAAAAACACTATGGACTTTGAATATCTACATACATTTGTTTCTCTTGACCTTCTTTCACATTGATAAGTGTAAATCACCTAAGGCAGCTTGGGACAAACTTGCAATTGTAAGGTCAAATTGATGAGGTTAAGGGTTATCAAATTGATAATGATTTAAATAATCTCAATCCAACTTTTTTTGACAATATCCAAAGACTATGTAACTAAAGTTAATGTAACTAAGAACACAACTCAAAGAATGAGTTATTGGGAAAGAAAAATGAAACTTAAAGAGTTGATCACTCTTATGTATGAGTGGCAATTCTTGAAAAAGCTTTCTTTGCAACTTGCTTGACAATGAGTCTCTTGAACCATTGATAGGATCTCGAAACCCAATCATTAATACAAAATAAATACTATAAAATGAAAAAAAGGTTAAGAAAGAAATGAAAAAGCACTAATGTGGAGGTCCAAAGGGCATTATATAATTACACCATAAGAGAAACTTTCTATGTTCATCAATCTAGATGGATCCAATAGATAGCAAAGCAAGACAAAAGAACCATAAGTGTGGTGGACCCTCGTAGTTATGGGAAATGAAATGAAATACAAGTTTCTAATTGCATCCATGAGACCAAGTAGTTTATGGCACATGAGAGTTGAACTACACAATAGCCAACAAAATTACCAACCCACAACCCACAACTCCTATTTTTTATTATCTCCTATTTCCTTATTGATCGTGTTTTTTCTACAATGGGTTTTGATCAAGTAACCAATTGTCTTCAACATTTGTTCCTCCTTGAACAAAAATGTTAAAGACTTTACTTTTAGAGTATTAGCATAATTAATTTGTATGTACTCCTATGTTATACACTCCATGATGTAATACTATTATGTTTTCATTGGTCCTAATGTACAGGAACAACAAAACATGTCAACCCATTCCTCTTTAGGTGTTCTACATATTCATGTTTCACACCTAAGATGGCGTGAGCTAGTTCTTAGTAGGGCTATTAGCATTTTAGCTTTCTATTTTATATACACCCCTATATATTGTGTTTTTCTCAGCTATGTGTGCGGTTGAATTGCTAGATAGAATATTATCTTTTTCATATGAGTTGTTTTATCCACATGACCACTTTGACTTTCTCCCTCACATAATTTTTGAATTCCATGTTTGTGTTTGGGCACTCTTGTGTGTTAATTCCCTATTTATTCATCAACTTGGTATTTTACTTCATCCATGTATTATTTCTTCTATTTAACTTTTCCTCTGCTACTGGTTGGACCAATAAAGTCCTTCCATATTCTTTATTATCTTCAAATATCCTACTAGTTGAAACATCATTGTTGCTTCAATTGGAAAGGCACTAACCTCAGCTAAGGTGGTCTCATTTAGGACCATGGCTTTTATTTTGAAACTAATTGTGATTAAATATCTTTGTAACCTTTCAATTTGTCTCCTTTTAAGATTGACATACTACTACCTCAAACTTCAAAACCATACAACACCATTGGTGTAACAAGCAACCCAAATAATGTCTTTTTTTTTTCCAATTCCATAGCTCAATTGATTGCATCAATTTTGAAGCATTTATAAATATTTCCACCCTCTTCATGTCCTTGTTGTCCTACAATCTTCCCAACTAAGATTGTTGTGAAAATAAATTCTCAAATATTTGTATTCATTTACCACTTACAAGGGGCTTCCTTCAAAATAAAAGTTTGCTTCTTTTTTTCTTCTCAAGGTAAAGTATGACCTTTGTTTTGCCAATGTTCACTTGCATTCCCACCTCTTAACAAAATATGTATAGGGTTCTTAAGTGTTCTTGCAAACAATGTGTTATTTTTGCCATTAAGATGAGTTCATCTACATATAGCATCAACTTTATCACAAATGTGGCTAGGTGAACACCCCCACCCCTTGATTTGTCTATCCACTTGTTTATGCATTTCCCAAACAAAGTAGGGGATAACATCCACCCTTGTTTGACTTTGATGTCGTTGCCAAAACATTTTGATAGGTCATCCTTTATTTTGATTCTGGCTTGAACCTAATCATAAAGCCTATGGATTGCTAGCCTATATTTTTCTAACATTCCCAACTCTTCCATTCTACCCCAAAGTTTGATTCTAGGCATTGTGCAAATGTATTTTTGAATTTAACAAAACAAAAAAATCCTCTTGATGTTTTTCCCAAACCTTTTCAATCAAATATCTAAGAGTGGTGTAGTGGTCAATTATAGAGTGTCTTGGCCTGAAACTCGCTTGTTCTTTCTCCCTCTTACTCTCTACCCAAAAAGGGGACTAATTGTTATAATAAAAAATTATATCAAATTGTTGACATCTCCACTTGAGGAGAGGAATGATAACACTAGTTGTCCAATTTTTCAAGAAACCGTCTTGAAAGACATCATTAAATATTCTTTTGATATGTAGTGCTAGAGCTTCTATGGCCCATTTTAAGAATTTGAAATGTAACCCATCTATGTCCCAAGCTTTTCCCACCACCAATTTTTTAATCCCTTCCTTTATAGCATTTATATAATCTATCCGTTGGTCATTTGTGATACTATTCTCATCCTTTGCTCTAGCTTCTTGTAATTCCCTCCAAAAACTCTATGATTATTCTTAGAGAAACTAACTCCTTTCTCCTTACTATCATGTACTCTCTTTTTTTAGATCACATGTTTTTCACACTTTTTGGCTCAATTTTTCCCTTCTCAAGATTTCAAACATTATTTTTGTTTCCTTGCACTCTTCATCAAACCGCTTATTTGTTGGAAACTATTTTTGATACTTCTTTTAGTTCTAGTTCTTTTGCATGACATGAGAGTTGTATGGATTATTACCATTAGGTTATCGTTGTTTATTGTTCTTTTGCTTTTGCATGGCTACCATCTTTTATTTCCTATAGTTATTTTTCATAATTTATTTTAAAAGTGCCTCGATTCTCATTGGTCAAATATTTTTCCTTGGGAATTCACAAATTTACTAAACCAAAGAATAGCCCTTTGTCAATCACCTTTTGGCATACCAATCTTTATGAATACAGTGTTATGATCAGATTTCATTTTTATAGGGAAGCATCCCATTTTAACCTCCATTATCCCTATTATAACATGCTACTAGAAAACAAAATAGTCCACTATATTTTAACCATTGTAGGTTTGGCATGAAATGTTCCCAAAGCTCAACCATGTCCTTATGCCATTAGATATGATCAAATCATGAAGGTTACATATTTCTAACAATTTTGACTATAAATTGTGAAATACCTTCTCTTTATCCTAAGAGACCTTTCCTACTTTTGATTCCCTTCTTCCTCTAACCATAGTGGATTAATATTCAAGCCATCTTCCCTTCTAAGACATGGTGCTTAGTTATTTGTTGTTCTTCCATTAAAAGAATGACCTTTCCTATGGCACAATACTTTGTTATGTCCCTTTTTAATGCTTTGTATGGGTCCTCCATTACTAAATTCTTTTTCTTGTACGTTTTAGTGTCATACAAGGAAAAGTAACATGCTATAAGATAAATAGTTGACTCCTTATATGTTTTTGATTGGATAAGAATGGTTTTTGAAAGGGCCTTGAACCCTTTTACAAATCGAAAGATAGATCGTTCAGCTCAGCAAAACAACAAAACCAACAAAGAACAACAAGACAACACAACACAAAACAACAACCAAACAGAACCACTGCATCTCCATCAAAATGGAGCAGAAAAACAACACTCCCAGCTCAAGGTGGTTTTAAAAATTGTTCCAAATATTTTTGTTGAACCATTATACAAGGGTTCTTCTCCACAAATCTTTTCATCTTTTTATTGCAAGGATAAGAACCACTCATCGGGACCAAAAACAAACTAGTAGTATCAACTAAGGGACTATTAGAATCTTCAACCTGAGGTTTTTGAAGGAGCGAGGTGTGATCTTCCGCAACAATAGATGTATCTTCTTAGGCTTTTGAAAGAGCTTGGTATGATCTTTCGTAACAACAGGAATCTTCTCTTTTTTCTTCCAAACAAAGTGTTGCTTTTTTCTCCTTAGGCAGGTAAAGGAGGCATGACCTACTTTTTAGCAATAATGACAAATAATGGGAGAATTTTCATATTCAATCTATCGTACCCACTTGCCAAATCTTGAAGATAAGATAATATGAGTAGGGAGAAGAAGGTTATTCTCCACTAACACACAAAACCTAGCAAATAGTAATCACTTCATCGATTTCATGATCTTATCCGTAGAACCAAACTTCCCAAAAGAATTAGCAATACCCATAAAAAACTTTTCATGCCAAAACTCCAAAGGCAGCCCTGGCAAACAAACCCAAATAGGAAACCTAAGAGTGTTCATCATAGGGTTGAAACCAGGAGACCACCTTTGAAGACAGAGGCCATTCTAACCAAAAAACCAAGGGCCATCAAGAAGGACCTTAGAGCAACTTTCTTTGCAAGGAAAGGAAAAGAGGAAGAAACCATTTATCATAGCAGTTACCTTGACCTAATCGCAGAACTTCCAAATCTGACAAACCCATCTTCTAATAGCATCTATGTTGGAACGAATACCACAGAATCTCCTGACCAAGGAGCTCTTAAGCCAATCCAAGGTCTCTGAAATAGTAGAATCAGGAACATCAAATTTAGCTTGTCCTTCCTCCAAAGCAATGGAGCTACTGCAGAGACATTGCCATCCTCTGAGGTGGCCACAGGGAATGAAGGAAGAGTAGAATGAATCAAACCCTCAGCCCTACAGTCCAAACCATCAAGCTCAGTAACTATAGAGGGAAGAAGGGAAGCAACAGGGGTAGGAGTGCTCTCCACAACAACATTAGGGATAAGAATCCCTTTTTTGAGACCAAAAAATAGGGCTTTCTCACTAGCATTCAAGTTCCTCTGAGTCTTCATACAGGCCTCTAGAAGGATGTCAAGAAGAAGTTCATCCTCCTTAACCAACCCATCACAGATCCCATCCTCAAGCCCACTAGAAGTAACAAAAAAAGAACCATCAACGGGATCTTCAAAGTCAGAGAGCAGAAAATCATCCTCGTCTCCCTCTAGAGCCCACAGGTCAATGACAGGGGAGTCAGGGGAGCCACCAAGGGATCCCACTAGACCAAAGCTCGTGGAAGCAGCAGAATCAAGAGTAGAAACCAGAGGACCCGCATCCACAGTCCCATCATCATCTAATTCGCCTTCTTCAAAAATGCCATCTATAGAAGCTGAAAAATCTCCTTCAAAATCCTCATCTTCATCCCTACCACCATCTGATATTTTCAGGAAACGTCGATCTCCTTCATTCCCTCACAAAGCCTTCATTTTCCCGTGTAGCGCCAGGACTCTTTATATGTTATCCTCATCCATATGTATTAGTTTTTTGAGTCCTTTTGTTCCACTTTTATGATTCCTTTCCATTTTTCTCTTATCAATACCATCACTCCCCATATCCCTTGCCACTTTTTGTCAACTCATTCCAAATTGAGATCTTTTTATAACCTTCAAATTATGGCACCTTACAATCGTCATGCTCATGTGTTTCAATAAGAACAATGATGTCATTTCGTGCTACTATGGGCCCTAAACCAGGACCCCAAGGGCAGCCTCTACAATTCAAACTTACCATTGTAAGATGAATGTGGGGCATCTTCCCATATATTATGAGTTGTGGGGTATCTTCCCATATATTATGAGTTGTGGTGTCATCAATTTGAGCTTTCCCCCTAAATAACATCCCTTTTCTCACCTTTCTTGCTACTATAACTTTCTCCCATTCCTCCTTTCTTTCTTCAAATTATATTAAGAGTTAAGTTTGTCTCTATAAAATTGTGTGCCTTTAAGGAACCTTTTGTTTTTTAGTATTTTATATTTGTCAAGGTTTCTCTTATATTCTAGTTCCTTTATCCCCTTGTTTTTATTTCAATTATATTTGGTTGAAGGATGTGTCATAAGAAGCCTCTTACTAGCTTGCTAATATTTTCTCCTTCCCTATTTTTTATTTATGAGCCTTCTTTGTATCTTTATTGGCTCTTTTACCACTTGTGTACATGACTTGGCATCTTCTAATTTCTCCATTAATTTTTCTTTGACCTCCATCTAGTCCAAATAGCAAGTTCCGATCAAAATATATTTGATAAGCACAAGGGCAATATTTTTATTTTATTTTCAGTTTGAAGTTCCAACACTCAAAAATTCTCAATCCAATGATGACCAACCTTGATCTACAAAGCAATACTTCTAATCCTCCCCAAATTACTTCCCCAGATAACTCACAAATGGAATCTCATGCTCCTTCACACCACCATTGATATGCAATACATCTAAACCTCCCCAAATTACCTCCAAGGTGACTCAAAAATGGAATCTCAAGCTCCTCCACTCCATATTGTGGCACAATCATCAGCAAGTTAAAACAATCGTAACAAGGTATGGACTTTCCCTTCACAACTGGGACAAGTGGATCATTACGACCATATTCTGAGATGTCATAATAACTTGATAAGACTCAAGTTTTCTTTTATTGAAATGGACAATTAAAATGGGTAGAACCTCTTTTCGACTTGATCATCCGGGCTAATCCCTCAGTGAGATTTTAAGGACCATCTAGACAAATTCTAGCAATAAGATACTTCAACGAATCATCCATTGAGATTTTAACGAGGTAACTATCTTATACATGAGCAAGCGCTTTGAGTTTATTTCCAACACCTTTTTACTCCTAGATGTTGGCTCTATAATATAGTTTTTCAAGTGTTTTGGAAGCATGCAAAGCTTAAGCAGCATGTACATATTTGATATCTGAATATTAATGATCAATGATTACTTTCCATTCTCTAGATTATATTTGTATTTGATCTCTACTTGAGTAAAATTGACAATCAGTAAGCATTACTGTCTTAGTGATTAATATGTCAATTTTTTGGGTAACTGAGAGAATTGATAATATAGAATTTACTATTGCATGAACGCTATCAAGCTAAACACCACCAAAAGTTGTAGGGAACAGGCTAGCCCTAGTTCGAGCGGTATTACAAGAGTTTGAGAACACAACCAATATTTGTGTCTTTCAACGACTTACCAATCAGTCTACACCCCAGGGGCTTGGTGCTTAATATGCGGGCCTCAATAGGTATATGAGTTTGCTTGAAAATAATATATTAAACACACTACCAATGACAAAGATTAACATCCACATACAAGGTACCTGTATAATCAGTTTTTATAGATCGTGTTTTTTATTACTTTTTTATTTTCTTTTTAGTATTTAAAGATAGGGACAATGGGTGCAACTAAACTTGAGTGGTGGTCCATGCTGAACTATTGGCCCCTTTCCTTATAGTCTAGACAATACTTGCATAATGTATTGTAACTCTCTTCTCAAATTTACTATTAGCTACTACTGTTTCTGTTAATTATTATTAACGACTTGCACAATGAATCGTAACTCTCTTGCCAAATCTCTTTGCTACTACTGTTATTTTATTTATATCACGTTGATATCATAAAATATACCTATGGTTTATTAAATATGCAGAGACTATTGTTAGAGTAATAAGTTATTATGCTTAATTAATTACATCATATTGATTAATTAATTAAGTCACTTATTCCTTTGTTACTTAAGCTAAACTTAGGCACATTAATTTAATTATTAATTATTAAGTGTGCACACTAGGGTTTCATTTAGGGTTTCCCTTTTAGGGTTTCTTGATCTCCTTCATAAGGATTGATCTCTTTGTAATATTTGATTCTCTTAATGCATTTTTACTGAAGGTTTACAGAACATCTTCTTTGGTTCTTCATATCTTTTGCATGTGACAGGTATCCATCTTGCATGCAGGTGATCTTGGTTTTCTAACATGATGTCATAGCAAGACTCTGATTATCAAAATCGGGCAAACGAGATATCGCCGGAAAGCTGGTTCCGAGCACTTTCTAGTAGTGCTGTTTGTTTTTCAGTATTTTACTATTTTCCTATATTTATTTCTGTTTGAAGTCAGATGTAATTTTTATGCTTCCGAGCTCATAACTTTTTGCCACGATCTTCGTTTTTTGTCTTCTTTGAGGCGTTGGAAAGGTATTGAGGAGCTCTATGTTGATGTCAATGCGCTTTTCTGTATCTGTCTCCAGTTTAATCCACTTAGTCCATGTTGGCGATGGGATGTTTGGAATTACTTGGATGTTTTGGTGAACCCAAGGAGGGTGCATCTTGCATCTTTTGTACTTCATTTTCAAACCCATACATCATTCGATAATTGCTTCATGCTTCATAGATTCCGAGTTGTTCCAGTTTGGAGTTTTTGAGTGTTCCATGGCATCAGGTCTACTATCACATTATTTTGATTCCAGTTTTGGTTTCAGTTGTAGACAGAGATATCTTTCCTTGCTTGTCAGATTGTGGTTCCAGTGTTACTCTACAAAGTTCTTCCAGTGCTTCTTTGCAACATGTCTCATCCTCTCATTATTAGGGGTTTTGTCCCACGCCCCGGGTTTTCCCTCTCCATTCTTGCATTTGTAAATGGGTACCTGGTCGGGGCCTAGTTGCCGGGACCCATCTTTGCTTTCATGCATCTTATTCTAGTGTTTTAGCTTTTTCCTAAGTTCATCTTAAGGGGGGGTGTTAGAGTAATAAGTTATTATGCTTAATTAATTACATCACATTGATTAATTAATTAAGTCACTTATTCCTCTTTATTACTTAAGCTAAACTTAGGCACATTAATAATTAATTATTAATTATTAGTGTGCACACTAGGGTTTCTTTTTAGTTTCCTTTTAAGGGTTTCTTAGTCTTTCACTTCATAGGATTGATCTCTTCCAGCAATATTGATTCTCTTAATGCATTTTTCGAGAGGTTCTGAGAACATCTTCTTTGGTTCTTCATATCTTTGCATGTGATAATTTATCCATCTTGCACATCACCCAGGTGATCTTAGTTTCTAACACCAACTATTAATGGAAAATGCGCTCGCACAAAGGAATGCTGCAATAATCAAAGGGTTAAGTCTCAATGAGAGTTCGGCATTAATCGTAAGATAGACACGTGAGAGGTAACTTCCGGATATTTTCTGAAATAATGGTCATGCTGCAATAATCAAAGGGTTAAGTCTCAATGAGAGTTTGGCATTAATCATAAGATAGACACGTGAGAGGTATATTTTCTGAAATAATGGTCTTCTATTTGCATCACTTAAAGTAGCCTTGAAGGACACAAGAAGCAAGCAATAGAGCTTTTCACAAGGGTACAAATGCTTAAAAAAGATGAAACAGGTATTACAAAGAAAACATTAATTAAAAAAGAGGTATACAGAAAAATATGAATTAGGAAGGTCAATTGGCTTTACCCAAGTTACTTTTAGAAGGTTTTAGAAGTATGTTCGTCAAAAAGTAAGAGTTACTATCTTCCTTAACATGTAGAAAGGCGGAGGAATTACATGATTTCAGCCTACAGTTTGTTCGTCAAAAGGTAAGAGTTACATCTTCCTTAAGTAGGAAGGCAGAGGAATTACACGATTTCAGCCACCAGCCAATGTAGATACATTAACTGCATAGTAAATTGTCACTCGAATGTGAAAAGATGAGATTCAATATCACTCTAAGTCCTTGAAAATATTGAAATGAGAGAGACAAGATAGATTGCCCTCGAATTAAAATATAGTCATTCACATTACACCAAAAACTATTACATAGTATTGCCTTTAAAAGGTCAATATTCTCATATAAATATAGTTACAGGAATATAACTTTCAAAATCAATTTTATTTATTAAATTAGCAATAGCATGTTAATTTATTTATTTAACTATTGATGCAGAGCATCTACCAAAATCAACAAACCTTAAGCGTACTTCAAACCCAAACCACAACTTGAGAAGATTAGTTACAATTCACCATTTGATTCACTTAAACTTTCATCAAAAATCTCTTCATTTTCACTTGAAATTACAAGGCTACCAATCATCAAATCACCAATTAGTATTCCAAATTCTCATCAAACCTTAATACACCTTAAACATCTTCTTATTAACTAAATCAAAGCAAACCCTATTGGAAATATTTGAACCAACCAACATTCTCCCAATCACACTTCCTTGCAAGGCAAAAAGACAACAACTACCAATTCTTACTTCTAACTTCTTGTCAGACCCAAATCCACTTTAAACATCTTTAAATTGGCTGAACCAAAGCAAAAGCTCTTATGGGAAACTCTGAAATCAATCAATTCATGCAACTCATCCAACTTGCACCAACCTTTCCTCAAAAAACTCAAGACACAAAACACCAATAAAGGAACTATGAGCCAATACACTTACTGATTTCATAAACATCTTGAATCAACATGTATAAGACAAATTCAAACCATCAACAATCTCATAAATTCATTCTTCCAGCCTTTACACCTCAAACATCCATTTTGCTTGTAGTAGTCCAACTAGACTAAAATAGGTATAATTCACAACCCATATTGAATCTCTAGAAGATAGTTGTATTTCCAAGAACCCATTTTAGCATACATTAACATACTTCAAGATCAAATGCACTTGTTTTGGAAAATATATGAGAAACAATAGACTGTATGTTGGTAATTGCACCAAATTAGGTCAAAATTACAAAGGAAGTGTTATGCCTTGCATAACCATCCCATTTTGTTTTGGGTCAAAATGGGTCCCCCTTGTGTTTGTTTGTCCTTGGTGTTCTTGCTTGGGTCTTAGGAGTTGTTTATTTTCCTCCTAAGTCTTTGTTCCTTTTGTTTTCTCGGGTTCGAAATGTGGGCTAAAATTGAACTTAGAACTTCTACAAAGTTTTTGGTTTGGTTTTTGTTTTGGTCCCGGCCCTATTTCCTGCCTTGTTGATTTCTTTGTGTTTTGCTTGTCTCATGCTCTTGGGTTTGTT